>JAXDDW010000375.1:22500-29210 GCA_034670385.1 Hoplostethus mediterraneus | reverse complement strand
AATATTCAGCCACACAGGATGCTGTGATGCAACTAATATTCTTACACATGTTGGAACATCAGGGATTTTTCATCTTGATGGCTGACCACCTCCACCAGTAATATTAAGAGCTCATTTTGCTGAAGTTCTTAGTTAGACACATGGTCAAATTCAATGCATAAATCAAGAAAAATGGTCTCAGACCAGAATACTTACTGAATAGGATCCATGTGGTGACATTGCCATATTTGTAAACTTGTCTTTGAATGATCTTTTGCTCATCCACCACATCGGCTCTTCAGTTCCACAGTAGTAAAGGCCCTGGTCAGAATCAGTGATACTCTTGATCAGTAGGTCATAGGATTGAGTGGTTTCATTCTTCACAAAATTCAAACGAGGGAAAGGAAGTGTCCAGTTAGCATGGTCACGTTTTCTTTTCAGAAGAGAAGACTGGTTCGCATGAGTACAATTCCTGTACCACACAATGTATACCCCAGTTGAAGGTTTGCAGTCACAGTAGACAATGATGTTTTCTCCTGGTCTGGCTGTCAGGTATAACTCTGAACCAGAGATCCCATTCTGACTAGAGAAAACGGCACCTGGAATATGAAAGCAATCACGCAGGGTGAATATGAAAAGCGTTATAGAACTCAATGTTACAATAGATGTAGGTTATTAGTGAACACTACAACACTGAAAATGAAGATACAAATTCATTGTCAAAGTGAAGCCTAAGAATTTAAATGTAATCCCCAATAATTTAATACATTTACCAAAAGATTACCTAGGAGAACGGTCAGAACAATATACAGCCTGCCCATGTTCGATGATGGTCTGGAGTTGAAAGACAGCGAAACAGGTCTTCTTCACATGTCAATTGTGATGAGCAGATAAACTTTTCCATTAAAGGACACACACAAAGTGATTGGCTAGTTGAATGGAACATTTACATCTGTGGTTCTTTTCTCTATGTGTGATGCTAACTGATGGGCTGGGCATTCATTTCAAACAAGCGTCATCAGAAAACGCTTGAAGATGAGTGCGATCAAAGAAACCAAAGCCCTTAACATCACACCTACCTCAAATTTGATGCTACATTTTCCACCACAGTTTGGAGTCTTACAATGCCTAATACATGTGTAGGCTATACAATGCAATTATTGAAGGCCATTATAGACAAATAAAATGATTAAATGGATGTTCTGGTGCCTATAAGTTCATAGTTCCTAGGATCGGGATAAAAGCATGTTTGAACAATGTAAAGATGCAGCAGTCCAAGTTGTGCCACTAGAGGGAGTAAGAAGCAATGATTTTTCTGCAAAGACAGCAAATTTATCATAAGTATGCGCTGTAAATTCAATAGTATGACAGTCGTACCAGCATGATTGAGGTGTTTTACTAGAGCATGCCCAGCTACACAATTTTCAGCTGAAAAGTGATTTTAATGTATATATTATCCCTAAAAAAGTGAGGATGTGAATAACTAGAACTACTACTCTCATAAAGAAAGAGGAGAGCATATGAAAAGCGTTACATAATGGTCTATACTATCACTCTATCTGATAGCACATATATCCTCCAAGGACAGTGGTGAAGTGGTGAGATGATAGAAATAACGCCTGTGGTGCCAAAGTTCCATGGTGATAAATTGCTTCAGCAACCAAAATACTCACATAACACATAAACATATAAACATATTGTAATATACATGATACAGAGTGTGTCTGTGTATGTGTTCATGCGTGTGCTTGCGTGAACATTTGTAGTGTGATCTGCTCTTCAAACACTGACGCTTTAAACTACGATCTTCTCTGTCCTGACCCCACAGTGGTGGAATGAACTCCACACTGATGTCAGGACAGCAGAGTTGCTGGCTCGCTGCCCATCTTCCACCGCAGGCTGAAAACCACCTCTTCAAGAAACACTACCCTGACCCTTCCTCTTAGCACTTGCTTATTTGTCTTCACTTATCTGTCCGTTTTGTTTAAATATAAAGTAGGTAGCTAACTTATTGCACTTTTACCGTAGCATTTGTTCTGCTCTTAGATGCTTGTAGGAAGGATATGCACTTACGATTTCTGGTGACTAGTAGTTCTCTTGCCTACCTATGTTGAGTGCACTTATTGTAAGTCGCTTTGGATAAAAGTGTCTGCCTGTAATGTAATGTAATGTTAAGTTGTTTAAAAAACAACTCTCTACTTGCTACATATACAGTGTTCAGTGCGACACCGATGTTTGGTGTGTGTGAATGAATGCACAACATGCCTTTGGTGATGAAAACATGATTTATTTCTGTGTTTTCTTCTGGTAAAAGCAACAATATGTTTATGTAATATAAGTACATAATAGGCTTCACACTCTTACAGTCATTGACATACCATGCTTTTCCCTTACTGACAAGATCATCTGCGTTTTGAGGTTAATAATCATCATCAGCCCGCAACATGGGCTAGCTGTTTTTTTTTTTAATTAAGATTGCATAGGCATGTAAGGGTATCAAACAAATATCTTCAGAAATAATGGCGTGGCATTGATTTTTACAGTACATTTGAATTTCATTTGGAAAATATGCCATTTGTCTATGTCTTCTGTGTATGGTATCACCAGTTTTTTTTTTTTTTTCCGCTGAGATCTAAATTGATTGAGCAGTTTGATTGAAACTACTTTATTTGTCTCCAGACACTGTCCTCTCTATAGCAGAGGTGGAGCCAAACAAGATGACCTATGGTCTATTGGAGTTCATATAAAATGTTTTAATAACTGCTTCCGTCTTGTTATTCCCCCTTATTGTTACTTATACTCCACTGTGGAACAAATGAAAGCAGTTGTGAATTGATTTAATAACTAATTCATTTCTGAAACTTTGCTTTGAATTCTATATCTGTGGTCAAGGCTCTTAAGAAAACTTAAGAAAATGACTGTTACCAGTAAAAGTAAAAAAAAAAAAACTTTTCAGTTGTGTCTTAAAAAACATACATTAATTGCTAATCTTTTTTTTTTGGTATATTCAATTATTATTTTCCAAAATTCTAAGGAGCAGCATTATCTAAAACAATGTCCATCATACCTTTTATGTGATTTGATACAAATAGAATGGAGCTTTACATCCTACTTGTATTGATGGCAGCATAGATACTGAGGTCAGCGCTATGTGTTCTCTTCCTCTGGACCTCTGTGGCGGCTGACAGATATCCAACGCAGAACAGAGCAGAACAGAACAGAGATCCCATCCTGACTGGAGGATTTGGCAGATGGAAAAGGGTGAGAATAAAGATACAACTACAGCACCATATGCACCCATAGCCATTCAGTAAGGCTGAATAGAACATTTTCCAATAATGCAAAATGTAGTTCAAATGTAGGTCTATGGTAGGGGATAAAGTCACATGTCACTAAAATAATGATGGCACTACATTGTGAAAAAATTTGATTTTTCATGAAATTTACTTAAGAGCCAGGGTGATACACAATCTGTTGATCTGGACGTCTGACTGTGACTGACAGTAGCAGGGTCTTTGCCAATTGTGAGGCTAATTTAATTTACTATTGAAGAACCCACACAGCATTTGATAGGTTTGAGATGACATTTTCTAGCTGATGGGGCTTTTCTGGAAAACCAAGTGACATTGTGATAAAATTCTCACACAGAGATTGATGGAAAATATCATGTTCTATATGAGATGTCACAGATACACAATATATTTGTGGGTTTTATATCATAGATACAGCTTGACCTAGACATGGAAAATAAGCTTTTTTAAATAAGTTTCATAACTGATAGTAATATTAAATACTGGGCTGTTTTAACAAACTGAAGTGGCGGCTGTGTCTCAGGAGGTAGAGTGGGTTGTCCTCTAATCAGAAGATCAGAGGTTCGATCCCCGCCTCCTCCAGTCTGCATGTCGAAGTGTCCTTGGGCAAGATACTGAACCTCAAATTGCTCCCGATGGTCAGGCCACCACCTTGCATGGTAGCTCACTGCTATCGGTGAGTGTGTGTGTGAATGAGCGGCATATATTGTAAAGCGCTTTGGATAACAGTCATTTACCATTCAAACATAACGACTGTAAACAAACCTTTTACGCCTTAAAATATGCTAAACTAATATATAGCTGTAATATACTGCCATTTTTTGTAAGCAAAAACTCAAACAAGTCAAGAATTCACTGAAGACAAATCAAGACTCATTAATGGAGCAACAATTCAATTTAACAATTGAACAGAATATTGCGGCCTTTGAGTTCACTTGTCATCCCTATTCCTCAACGGAAATTTGTCTTGATTGAGTGAATTCTGAATTGACAGCAATTATATTGTTATAATTAAAAGAGTTCATTCTGAGCCAGTGAACTACATTAATGGCATAGATTCAAATACATCCTCTGACCAAACAACTCACAAAACTGGGACACACAGATGACCCTGTTGGCCAGACTCCAGACACAACTGCCATTAATAAGGCTGTGTGTTAACATAATAGGCTACAGGGTATATAGATTCACTAACTCAATATGTTCCAGTTCTCCCTAATTCTCCTCTCATATTTAAGAAAACATAAGCTGCTTTAAGTCCTAAGAAGTAAACCAGTACTTAAACCTAAGCAGTGTGATGAGGAGAACAATAAATAAAAAGATTAAAACTTAAATGTGTAGGTCTTCGTATTTGCTATTGTTGTATATCTCTATTAATTGCAATGCAAGGTGATAACAGCTGTTCAGTCTTAAAGGCTGTATCCAGAATCTTAGTATAATTCCACCTCTAGCCCCCAAAAGCAGCAAGATGTTGGTGTTATTTATTTATATTGTCTTCTGCAAGGGTCCAAGTTTGGGGTGTGTCGTGTGTTGTCATTTACTGTTTTCATGATGTGGGCATTCTGAATCTCTTTGAGACTGTAACCGTGATAAAGTTCTATACAAATAAACTTGACTTACTTTATTTAATTGTCTTGATCAACTGATTGATTGATCTCTGACAAGGACTTAAAGTGTATGAGATCAAAGCATAAACTACCATTAAATGTCTTGACATGAATTTATGTATTGTACGTGCCAGTGGCTGATCTATTTAAAATGGATTTGGGCTTGAACTCCAGTCCAAGGAGAGTGGGAAACAGAAATGGTTTACGACAGAGCGGAGCCTGTAGACGATTAGTTGATGCTGATTAAAATGAACTGAACTGAACTAAAAAAATATCACAACTGAAAAGAAAGGCCACAGTCTCCTCAGCTGAATATTTTTATATTAGGAATATTAATTAATTATTATTAATTATTAATTAATATAATAGGAATATTTTTAAAATTACTTATGTGTGAGTGTGTATTCCTCTGTGTATTTCTGTGGCTGTGTGAATGTGAGCATATAGGCGTGCATGTGTGTGTGTGTGTGCATATGCATGCATATACGTTCACGATGCTGCTGCCATGCATCTTGGTGTAGATGTCACATAGAAGGCTTTGTTGTTTTCAGCTGAAGCCCCTCTGCAGGAAAAAGGGAGGGGTTTGCAGAAACCACAACTGTTTTCATCCACTTGTCACTTGTCAACTGCTTGGTCAGCCACTGCAGCCCTGTGCTTGTGTGTGAGTGTGTGTGTGTGGTCCTCTATGTTTTGCGTATTTGTGCAAGCAATTGCAATTGCAAAGGTGTTCGGGTGTCCAGAGCAGAGTGAACGTTCAAACATTTGTTTGAGACATGTAAATCATTACCAACATGACTGTACTGTCAATGTTATGAGCTCTGACCGCTGATGTATTTTTGTCCACTTGCATTTTTTTTTTGCATACATGTGTTTGTGCATGTTTGCATTTCCCTGTCATTTGTTAACATGCTGCAGATACAGATATTTGTGTTTGTGTCTTGCTGTTCACTTCATATATTTTATAGATGAGGGCTGCATACCAGTGTTTGTGCATTGAGTCTCTTGCATGTGTATATGTGAATACAGAATGTGTGTGTGTGTGTTTGTGTGTGTGTGATCTGTGCAAGGGTTTGCACACCTTGCCTGTGTGTAGAAAACCTGAGTGGATGCTTATATCCCCAATGACATACACAAGGTCAGTGCTCCCCTGCACTATGAGCAGTTACTAATGTAACTTTGCAGCTTTCAAGCTTTCCCCTCAAACATCACTAGATGGCGATGTGGCTGTTTATTGAGGCAATTACAGCCAAACTGCCTATTTATATATCTAATACATTGGCTCACTGTACTCATCTTCACTATTTAGTGCTGTACAATTTTACTTGCAGCCCTAGCCAATATTATATAGTAATTGTACTTATTAGTGATGAAACATTGTTTTTGTGTGATAAGAATATATTGGTGAGCCAGGTAATAGCACATTTTTCATCACATTATGCAACTTGGCCATAAAAGTTTGATTCCTGCCTTCACTTTCTAATATCTATTCTGTGATTAGACCGCCTCTGTCTCCATCTCTCATCTTCTTGTCTTGTGAATGTGCTGACAAGTCAGATGGACGGTGGCGTCGCACGCTGTACTTATGACTTCCTCTCACAAACA
Source organism: Hoplostethus mediterraneus (assembly GCA_034670385.1). Classification (NCBI taxonomy): domain Eukaryota; kingdom Metazoa; phylum Chordata; class Actinopteri; order Trachichthyiformes; family Trachichthyidae; genus Hoplostethus; species Hoplostethus mediterraneus. The sequence continues at coordinate 22,711 of JAXDDW010000375.1, read as the reverse complement.
CATATCTGAATGTAAATGTTCACCTCTGCATCTCTAGTTGACTGACAACCAGTATCCCGTAATCAGTGATAATGATCATTGGTAATGACATCCGGCATCCAACACAGTCCCGTAGTCAGTGCTGTATGAAGGCTTATCTTTAAAGTGGAAAACGTCATCATCACATTAGACTAGAATTCCATCACTGGAACGGCTAGTCCATCTGTATTTC
>JAXDDW010000375.1:0-17500 GCA_034670385.1 Hoplostethus mediterraneus | reverse complement strand
ATTAGCTTTAGATGTGCCGCAGTAAATGACAGTATCATCAGCATAAAAATCTCATTGCTCTTAAAAGTAAGATCAGCTCTAGTATTGGACCTTGGGCCGAGATCATTTACAAATCTGAAGTGAGCCCATTAAAACTGAACACAGAGAGCCCTACCAGAGAGGCTGCTAAATTCACCAATCTATAACTTGATTTCTCATACCTACACTGACCAGCCTGCATTATTGTATCATAGATAACATTATCAAATTCTTTGAACAGAGAAAACTGGGTATATGCCTGAGATTCTTATTTTATTTTGTCATATTAACCACCGTCATAGCTGCAGGAACTGTACTATATCGCCAAACACATGTTGCGTGTTAAATGCAGGAATGGATGACTGCTTTTATGTGTTGTATGTGTGCATCATTGCACACACCAAAGTGTGTGTGTGTGTGTGTGTGCATATGTGTGTGTGTGGTGGTACTGTATGTATGTGTGTGTCATCTGGCCTGTGTTAGCACTTTGATGTGATCTGATCACTTGTGATCTCTGCTCTTTGGGGCAAAAGTGGCCTGTGGGATAAAAAACACCATGGTGTCATCATGGTTTAAATCTCTCTCTTCTGCCCTGCTAATTGGTATGAGCCACAGGCCCTACTACAAGACAAATGCTGTGCCACCGGGCCTTCGGGACATTGGCATGAGTGTGTGTGTGTGTGTGTGTGTGTGTGTGTGTGTGTGTGTGTGTGTGTAGGGGGGCCGTTGATTAGGTATTCAGGAGCGGGTGTGTTTGGGCAGATGTGTGCGCTATGAGAATGATGATGCATTTTTCTAATATAAAGCATATGCACTACTTTTTGGTACCTTTGTGTAAGACCTGTCATGTCTGTGGTTGTAGGCTATTATCTGTCAGATTTTTTTGTTTAGTGTAATTTGTAAAAAAAAAGAATCCATGTGTGTAGGTGTGCGTGTGTGTGTGTGTGTGTGTGCGTGTGTGTGTGTGTGTGTGTGTGTACGAGCAAAACTGAGTTCAGTGTTTGCGCTTTTGTTATTGTGCAAGACTTTCTGTGCCTGCCCCCCGCTCAACCTTTTCCAGTCTCAGATTCTTGACAGCAAGCTCGAGGTGGACAAGGTCAAACCTCTCCAGTGCGTCTAAACAAGTCATACTTTAAATGGCCTCCTCTGTGTGTTCCCCAACGCCCACTGGCAGCCATCTTGTGCCATGAGCCGCCAGTTCCTCACTGACAGGTTCAATAGCTGCGTGGCTGTGGGTCATGCTTGAACACATGGGGCTCTATCTTGTCAGGAAGCTGATGGCTCTACAGTGGGGCTGCTTATCTCACAGACAGCCTCACTGGTGGCACTGCGGCAGGTGAATGAGAGGGAGTGTGTGTGCATGTGTGTGTGTCTGTGTGTGTGAGTGTGGGAGGGTGGGGGTGGGGGTGGAGGGTTGAGTAAGAGGAGAGAGAGGGATCGACTGAAGATGAAGGGGGAATGACTTTAGAAGGGTTAGGAAAGGAGGGCAAAGTTTTGGAGGGATAGAAGAGGGGGTAGATGGGAGGGATGGAGGAAGGAAGGGAGAGATGAAACAGGGGAGGAAGGTGGATTTGAGAAGGACGAGAGGAAGTGATGGGAATAGGAAGTGAAGGAGATTTAAGAAGGAAATGAGGGGGAATTTAAGGGGAAGGGGTGAGGTGATGGGCAGTGTGAGAAAGAAGAGAGGAAGGGGGAGAGATGGAGGAGGGAAGGAGGGAGGGAGGGAGGACAGTGAGTTGGGAGGAGGGTGCGAAATGCGATGGGTAATGCTAATCATTAGAAGTAAGAGACAAAAACTAGAGAGAGGTGGAGAGGAGGGGGTGGAGAAATGCTGATCACCTGGGGGGAAAAAAGCAAAGAATATTGTAACATGGGAGAAAACACAATATCCCTTTAGGATCTTAACATATGCTAAGGAAGACGAGAGCAAGGGAAGATAAGAAAATAGAGGAAAGACCTGCTGATAAACCTCCATTGGGCCTTGAAAGTGAAAGGAGGGGTGGACGGAGAGATGGGAGGTAGCTGAAGAAGCAAGACAGAGGTGAAGACAGGTTAGCTGTTTATGCATTCAGGCATCAGAGATACAAGACAGATAGCGTGGAGAGATACAGATAGGTCAGAGGGAACTGTTACCACCAAGGCTGAGGCCCATTCCACATTTAGGGAGTAATTTTTAGTGTATAAGGAGAATAATGTTGGACTTATGAGTGAGACAAAGTTTCTTTTTGTTTAAGTTTCCAAGCTCCACCACAAATGCACCACACAATGGACACTGGATGATATACTTCAACCCAATGATATAAGCAAAGAAGACTAGAAACACTAGACTCCCTAGCTGGCGCCAGGCCCTGGACTGGTACCTTGAAGATGGCTAGTGGTGTCAATTTATTGGTTCATTTGTTCAAAAAGTAAAGAAACTTTGCACAAGACTGTCGATGTCTGTCTGTTTATGATGGACCTAAAATTGGTGTAGACCAACCAGGAGCCAGATGCATAAAACGTTTAAGTGTAGAAAGCTGTGTATTGATAAAACCCTGCATACTGAAATTGGGCGTACGTGCACAAGCCTTATGACCACGCCCACAATTTATCATTAATGGATTCCAACATCCCCCCATTTAGCCTGGGTTGAATGTAAATTTCCATTGTTGTTATTTTAGGTTCCAGAAGATATGGTGACGAGTGTGAAGAAGAAGCAAAATTTCACAGACTGTTAAATTGAAGTATTTGTTAGAGAAATTGAAAAAAGAAAATGTTGCATCATGTGTACCCATCATTTATACATTTGGCCCCAGGTCTGCGTGGCCATATTTCACGAATTGCTGCTGTGTGCATGTGTACGTGAGTGGCAGCTGCTACCATCTATTTTCTATGGACATGTACAGTGTCTCACAGACAATGATGAAGTTTTACTAGTTTTAGTTACTTTCAGCCCGGCATGTAGGGCGAGAGTGTGTGTTCATAATGGGCCAGCACAACTCCATAGACATCATAGATGACCTTTTAAAACCGGATAGAGTGACTTTAACATCTCTCCTCCTCATCATCCGCCCCCCTCTCTTCCCTCTTCATCTTTCCCCTCTTTTTCTATAACAGAGGCAATTACTTCTCATGTTCTCATCTTAACCGAGAGCCTCCTCCTCCAAATCTTTCTCTCTCTCTTTCTCTCTTCTTTTCTCTCCTTTTCTCTATCACGCTATTTCTCAACAGTCTACATCTTACTCTTTAACTATCAAAAGCCCTTTTTCCTTCCAAAAAAAAAAAGAAGTCTATTTTCCCTAAAGCTGACAGGGAGGTTCTGATGGCGATTTGGCAGCGTGTCATCGTGGGTAATGGCGTTTGGAGTCTCCAGCTTCATTGGACTACATTATAAAGTGTTTGATCTATACAAACCCTTCTTAGCACGCTTCTCCTTTTTTCACCATACAGATTTCTGACAGCCATAGGAATGAGAAGAGTCTAAGAGACTTTTCAATCTCTTCTGAAAGGAAATTGGAGCACTGGGGAGGGTGGCTGGTGGAAGTGGACAAAATCTCATATATTTTTATATCATGAGTTTTTTTTTTTTATTATTGTAGAATGGTTTAAATATTTCAACTCCCCGATTGAGGTATTATGGTTGAGGGCAGCATTAGAGCTTCTACACAGCTTCCCTTGTGCAAGTGATATCCCTCTCCAAAGCAGCCAATACATTCTGAATTGAAAGCTCGAATATTTTTGTGTTGCAGTAGAGTTTGAGTGTAATTGTGTGGAAAGTGTGCCATACTACACTTTCTGATTATGGTGCTTCCTTCCAGCAACAGAGATAATGATATAAGGAGCATGCAATTGTTGAGGGCAGAGGCATTATGTGAACGTATTGATTGTTTGATGTTCTTTAAAGCCTTGAGTGAGACGGCAAGAGGGAGCATGAACAGTATGGTGAGTACAGGAGGGATGAAGAGAAGGACACAGATAGGAAGAGGGCAGAGCATTTCAGATGTGTTAATCTATCCCTCTGTAATGAATGTGTGCCATCGGTCTCTCCACTTCTATTAAAACACTCCCTGAGAGAGACCAGACGCGCATTGACACACATGCTCAGACACACACATACACACACACTCCCACATTTCTCCTGCATCTTTAATTGTAACGCTAGCAATGCTAACTGCGTAGGCAGACTCCTTTGACGCTCTCAATAAAAGGATATTTGCACTTACACATGCAAACGTACAAGGCCCATGAGTGTGCATAAATGGCTCCTAAAATATGGTCTGATCTTTATAAACATCATAACAATACACATCACACACTATGATTTAACAAATACAACACAAAGCATTTACTTTTACATGCTTTTATTGAACACGCTCAAACATTAACAGCCTAAGCTTGAAAAATATGTGAACATCTAGGATAATGACTTCTATGAAATGGGGAAATTTTAAGTTAGGTGATATTGGTGATATTGGATATCATATTGGAATCAATCAATTGGAATATGCCCAATAAGCCGTTCATGCAAGACATCACAAAAATATCATCAGTTCAATAAAGACATGTAAAAGTGCAAATGTATGTGTATAATTTGTTTGTTTGTAACTAATGAAGTTAAGGGAGAAGTTTGAGGAAGTCTGGGTAGATGTCTTATTAGCCAGATTTATAAACATCACGCACACTTTTAATTAACTACACTCTCCTGTGATGACAAGGCATTAACAAGACCAAAGACATTCATGGCTGTGGTGATGTGTGAGTGTATGTGTCTGTGTGTGTGTGTGTGTGTTTGTGTGTGTGTGTGTGTGTGTGTGTGTGTGTGTGTGTGTGTGTGTGTGTGTGTGTGTGTGTGTGTGTGTGTGTGTGCATGCGCGTACTGCCTCCCTGTTTGTACAGTGTCCATGTGTCAGGAATTAGTAGAGATCCATAATTGCATGAAAACTAATTTCATGTCTGAAAACCTCATTTAATGGTTACTATTTTATTGCCTCATCCTCTGCAACTGTAAATTATGTGATTTACTGTTCTCTTTGCTTATAAGTGCATGCAAACATTAAGCTTCTCAGCGCATAATAGATACAGTTTGAATAATTGTTCCCTCTAATACATTATGGGCTATCTCCCTGGACAGGAATAGACACTTAAAACAGTGTTCAACAACAATTCTTAGCTTAAATCAGGACTTGTTGCATACAGTTGTGAGAAAAGTTTGTGAACTATTTTAAATTTTCTTTATCTATTTTCATGACTTTTTATAATTTAGATCAGACCATATTTCTGGAGCCATTCATAGAGGAATCTATGAATGGCTCCAGAAATATGGTCTGATCTAAATTATAAAAAGTCATGAAAATAGATAAAGAAAATGTGATTTAAATAACAGAAAAATGTGTATGTTGACTTTATGTCTTTAATACACATTGCACATTGTTCAAATGTTAACAGCTTGGTTTGGAAAAAGTATGCGAACCATGACATTTCGTAACTCGTGGAACCCCTTTTAGCAGCAACAATCCTGTTAATCCTGTGCCCGGGACAACATTTCCAACCCTTTTGTCCATACAATAATCGTCTGACTGTAGCCTGATAGAGGCTGAAGTCTTTGGAAATGTTTTTCTAGACTTTTCCAGCCTTATGAGCCTCAACAAGTCTTCTCCGGAGGTCCCCTGAAATTCCTTTTGACCAGGGAATATTCCATTTTAACAGATCTCTTTTTTTGGAGAGCAGACTCTGTTGGTAACCAAACTTTGTGAGATTTTTATATGACAGGACACCATAAACCCACACCTGAATCATTGATTCTATCACCCCCTTGCATAGAAGTCATTATTCTAGAGGTTCACATAGGGGAGAACGGGTACGATTGTAGCAGGGATGCTGTTGTTGCACGGACCCTTATTTGTGTTACATAGAAGCCAGGAAGTTAAGTCAAGATCAACTAGCCCCAACCAGTGTCTGAGCTAAGCCTTGGGGCCAATTTGACATGGTGGCTGATGGTGTTAATGCAGCCTCTTAACATCTAAAATTGTTAAGAAGATACCTTCAATGTCACACAAGTCCAAAAAACGCTTTGAAATATGAAGTTATTAATCATGAAAGCCAATTTTGGGGAAAAATCACTCAGAGCCAAATAAAGGCTTAATTTTGTGTGACATCATCTTAGACATCTGATAAAGTTTGTCAGCTCTATCAGCGTAGAGTGACCTGTTCACTTTTATCAAAATATGCATGAGTAATTTTATAATTGCAGACAAGAACAAAAAGTGCATCAAAAAGCTTGTACAGACCAAAACTAGACAATTCTACCACACACCGCCTATTCTGTCCTCACTATACACTGGCTCCTAATTCATGCCAAATGCGACTTTAAAGTGCTTTTACAAAAATATAAAATACTACACGGGTTAGCACCGTCTTATTTGTCAGATACATAGAAAAACACACATAAACACAAGCACACACACACACATATATTACATTACATTTCAGTCATTTAGCAGATGCTTTTATCCAAAGCGACTTACAACAGGTGCATTCAGCGTAGGTAGGCATGAGAACTACTCGTCACCAGTAATCCTAAATGCATTTCCTTCCTAAACAAGCATCGAGGAGCAGAACCAGTGCTAAGGTAAAAGTGCAATAAATTAGCTTATTTGTTTAAAATAAGTGAAGCAAATAAACAATAGCTAAGACAAATAAGTGAAGCATATAAGCATATAAGCAAGTTCTAAGAGGAAGGGTCAGGGTAGTGTTTCTTGAAGAGGTGGTTTTCAGCCTGTGGCGAAAGATTTGCAGCGACTCTGCTGTCCTGACATCAGTGGGGAGTTCATTCCACCACTGTGAGGCCTGTGTACATGCACACACAAACACAGACTTCAAATTTGTCATGACAACTTGCTTACTCTGCTGCCATGCTATTATAATAATGTGCAGGTTCATGAATGTGTGTGTGTGTATGTGTGTACGTTTAGGCTTCAGTGTGTATGTTTTGTGATATGACTGTTTAAATCTGTGTGACAAAAAAGAGCTCACTTCAAAACAATCACTTACCCAGCAGTCACTGTTCCCTGTGGGTGTTCGCCTATTCAAATATGTGTGTGTGTGTTTCTGTGTGTTAGAGCTGCACGATTATCACAAAATTATAATTGCCGATTAATTCCCTTGATATTGTAATTGCGATTCTAATTTTGTTATTATAATTTCTCTCTGACATTTGGAATAACGTGAAGGCAGCATAACTTGGGAAAATGATTGTGGGAGGGCATCACATATCTCTTATCCAGGGTGTTGATCATCCTTTTAAAACCTTCGTTGCGCACAATGTTTATCAGAGCCATGTCTGTTGCTTAATAAAACGCGATAAACGTTTCCGTTATCTCTGTTTGCCTCCAAGAGCTTACTGGATTCAGGCATGGGGTATAGAGTGAACCAGTAATGGTTGTCTAACGTTACTGGGACTTAAGCCCGGTTGCAACAGTCATTTGCTGTTTAGAGCAGTGGTTTTGAGCAGTTTGAAACTAACATAGAAAAACTTTTGACACAGCGGGAGTACTAAATAGAATGCAGTAATTGTGACTTTTCACGATTACCATATCGCTGTGACTGTAATCGCAATATTGATTAATATGCGCTTCATTTTGCAGCCTTAATGTGTGTGTGTGTGTGTGTGTGTGTGTGTGCGTGTGTGTGTGTGTGTCTGAGAATCATTGCAACACACACACACTCTCTCAGTAATGTCATAATGAGCATGACATCACTGAAAAAGTGTGTGTGTGTTGCAATGATTCAAAGATGCCATGGTCTATAGATTGTATTGTTTGATGAACATTTGCTAAAATAATGTATTGGGTGTATGAATATTATCAATTTCTGGTAATATAAATAGATATTTATACAATTTGTGCAAAAATGTCATATATCATCATTATGAATAAAAAATCCACAACTTCTAATACCCCTTGAGTTATAAAAAAATGGTTTAGAGTCAGCTGTGTCACATCAGGAATTGAAAACCATAGAGCAGCAAGACTGGGTGAAAAATACAGCAAATTCATTTTTTACTTTGTAAAACAAAACATAAAATCGTAAGAAAACACACTCTCTCAGTGATGTCAAAATAACTTGTTGTGACATGAAACCTCTGAGTCTTGCTATGTTTTTAATATGGTAGTAGGCTGATTTTGTTACTGACTTAATGTGGCTGTTGAAGTTGAGATCAGAATCCATAATAATACCAAGACATCTAGCTTTGTCTTTAGTTTTCAGAGACGAGGGAGTCAAGGTATGTACCAGTTTTCAGTCCTATCTTCTTTGGCACCAAAGACAATTATCTCGGTTTTGTCATTATTTAGCTGAAGGAAATTTTGGCACATCCTGTCACTGACTTGCTTAATGCACTGGCACAGCAGGTCTATAGGACGATAGTCATTTGGGGATAGAGCTATATAGATTTGGGTGTCGTCCGCGTAACAATGGTAGGCAATATATAATTCTAAACACTTCAACACTTGTGAGAGATTTGCAATGTCAAAAGTTTTCGAAAGTTTTCTTGCCTCTGTAAAACAATTGAGTCCAGAATCAGAGAATCCAGCACAGGGGATTCGATTTAGCCAGGGCATGAAATGACAGTTTGGTCTCTTGCCCTGGGACCAGGTGCATGATAATATAATCTCAATTGTACCATTACAATGTCTAGTAGGTCTCCTAGTCATAGTCTTGGAAGCCGTAGAAACATTGCTGTAGTGGGTATTTAAAAATACTTATACCCACAAGCAATCCAGCAATCCTGGTGAACATTCAAACACCTGTAAGAATAGTGCACCTTAATTTAACCTTAATTTCATTTTGGCTGTGAGAGGAATGAATCTTTCACCAAATGTGTGGGATTGGCCCGTGTCACTTTGCTGACAGACATGAAAACAACTACTTTATGCATTTAGCTAAAAATACAATAAATGCCAAACAAGGTGTTTAATGTGATAGAGAATTTGGAACTTTTGGAACAGAGAAGCATTATGTCTCCAACTTCATCCAAAGTTTCAGTTTCCACTTCATCCCTCTGGGCACAGCATGACTCACAGGCTTGACCTCCTGTTTACAAGAGAGACTATTAATCTTCACCAGTCTGTTGGAGAGTTAGAAAGACTGGGACAGGGTCTAAAAACAACCTAAGCTTTTCTTTTGTCTTTTTTAACCTACTCTCTCATGAGGCTGTACCCCAGGAAGTAAGGATAAGCCTATTTAACAGCCTGCATTGGAAAATAGATCACAGTGTATTCAGATAATTCCAAGACACATTGCAGTACTACCTGTCGGTAATGTAGTATAAAAGTATGACCTCACTGTTAGCTGCAGTGAGGCAGTAAGCAGGATATGAAGTGAAGTTAGCATGTGTTTAGTTGCTGTCATACAGTCTGTGTATTTTTTGGTCATTCTATTTTCCTTTCAGAAACAATACAACAACAAAACAACAACAAAGAAATTTAAAAAATGAAAAACGAGTGGTTCTTTCATTTTCATTTTAAAATCCAATAATGAAAAACGTATAGATAAGGCATTTTTCTTTTTCAGGGTAAAGAAACGGATGATGCACAATTCAGAATTGACTTTATTTTCATTTTTTACTTTGTAAAACAAAACATAAAATCGTAAGAAAACAAATTTTTAAGAAAGAAAGTAAGAAAGCCCGTTTTTCATATTCTAGAAACTGAGAGTTGTCATCGACAAGGTCGTGGAGAGCGCTATTATCAAATGATTTCAGACAGTTAGTGAATTGCTGTAAACAACAATTTCAATGGCTTTGGAGAATTTTAGACATGGCGAAAACAAGGTGTGTTATCCACAGAAATCTCTGTGGGCATATCAGAAAAGTATGGGGATGTGAGAGGTTTTTCAGCATAAGTGTAAGGAGATTTTGTGCTGAACATGGCTCGTGCTTCAGTGGACTCTCCAACGCATATTTGGAGTTAGGGGTGGCAAAAGCTATAAGCGAGGTGAGCTTTAGTTCTAAAGCTAGATCTCCCAGTGAGAGTGAAAGTGAGGCACACGTCTCTTGTCGTGGTTTTAACTTGTATTTATATGCCACTGAGTCACGACGATGGCAATAATTAATTAATAAATAGCTCACAGATCACATTAAGGCTAGGCCTACAGTGATTCCTATTAGTAATCACAATCAACATAAACCCCCTAACACACACACAGGGATTGATTAAGTTAGGAATAAACACAGCTAGTATTATCTTATGTGGAAATTTTTTGTTACCTCTGGGTCTTTTGCATTCTGACTTAATTTCTATTTTCCACATGGGACCAACATATGGGAGGAAGATGATGAAGGGGTATCTGTTAATGAAAGGAGTACATGCTGCAGAGAACTGCATTGGATCAGTGCTTAGGCCTCTACATCAGCCTTACCACGAAGCATGTTATTCTGTCAACCTTTTATATTTTACTCCATCAAACTCAAAAGGTGTTCATATATATGTAGCCCTGGTAAGGGTTAAATAAATTGAGTCCTTTTATGAAGTTAAAGTCATAAAGTAAGAAATGAAAGTGAAACTGAGGTTGTTTTAATAACACTTAATAAGGGCATACATGGTTAATAATAGTATGTGGAAGATAAAGAATAGAAATGTGTTTAAATTTATTTTTGAACATAAATAGTTAAATGTCGCGAAAGTACCCTTCTAAATGTTTATGTGGTTTCGTGCTGTTTTTTGATTGGTTAAGTACGAGGAAGGGAAAAAGAATGAGAAGAGCGGGAGACAGTAGCGAAGTGGTGACCGGAGAGTGTGAGGGTATTAATGAAGTTTATGTTGAGTAGAATAAGAAAACGTCGTTAAAGAACATCGCATGTTTCCTCGGTAACTGTGCGCTTATTGAGGCGAGTTTTTGTGTGAGTGTGCGTTTGGTGCAACTTAAAGCTAAGTGAACTGTGAGTCGGAGGGACGACGCGCCGGACCGGGAAGGACTGGATACGTTTTCTGACGGGGAGTTCATGGACGCTGTTGCCGGGTTTTCTTGGACGTCCGTTAAGGATTTATTCATCGGAACTGTGACTTCGCTGTGTTTGTTGTCTTCGCGGGAGGAGAGGATTTCTATCGGCCGCGCCGCACCCAAGCAACGTACAGGCCTGCAACGGGTTTTTCCCCTTCAGCGTGAGCGTGTGCGAGTGTGTGTGTGTGGGCCCACTTAAGGTATAGAGTTATAAGTGCCATTACTGTTGTGTGTTCATCCTGACCTAAGGTTTAGGGGTATATTTTTGAAGTAATTCATTTCCTTTTCTGACGTGAATATAAGTTTAGTTTAGTCAGAAGGTATTGTTTATTTATTTTAAAGGGCTAATTCGTGTGTTTGGGGAATTGGTTATTGTCTGTGTGTAAATATCATTTCGAAGGGCTTATATTTGTGTTTGTGCAAAACCTTTAAGTAAAGTGTTTTTTTGTTCAACCCTTATAGAGTTGTCTGGGATCAGTTACTCATAGTATAAGAGGTATAATTTTTGTTATTGTAATTAGAGTGGTATTTCACTCAACTCAGGTAAACCTTCGGGTAGCTACCTTAATCTACACGAACCCAAAATATCACCCCATCAGCCATAGCATGCAGTGGGGTGCTACATATATATATATATATATATATATGTAACTAGAATGTAAAGTTTATGAATAAACTTTAGTGTGGTTGCTTCAGCAGTTATTTGTAGTTGTAAAGATGTTATCAGATAAAAAGTTATATTGTATATGACCAAATAACCCAATATACAATACTTAACTTCTCTTTAAGGGTGTTCGTAACCTTAACCCCATACTCTATCAAGCTGAGTACTTTGGGCATAAGGTTCACATGGACCAAAATGAAAACGGGGTCACCCGCGTTTTAGCCGTCGAGGCTTTAAGATTGTTGGACATTCTACAATGCCTATAAAAAACAACCTTTCCATTTATGAAGATGTTTTCAGGTAATGGCCTGTCCCACCCCATTTTTATTTTGGTCATTTGCTGAGATCATTTTATGTTTACCCAAAGCACATGTGACAAAACAATAACCGTTGAACACAAACATTAAAGATAAAAAACATTGTGATGATAATAACTGATTAAGACCAATTAAGTCTATAAAGAAGCACAAATTAAAATTGACCTTTTAAGCCACCAGGCCTGCAGTAATTAGCTATGGTATGTGGGACCAAGTGCGAGTAGACCATGGCAAGGAATTTTATTTGACACTCTTCATGCAGGAGATGCTGTCATCTCATCGCCATAATCAGGACAGAATGCCTTATTTACAGACTTCATCCACTAGGGTACATTTATTGCTTCAGCAACACACTTAAACATACTTACTATTATTATTATTAGTGTGTCTGCTTCAGCAGCAGCAGCATACTGCTTTGCTCTTGCATACATATTATTAAACTCATTTTCTTTCTGCCTAAATTTGGACCGCTACTACAATAATTATAGTGAATTAAGGCGGCTGAAGGGCAGGAAAGCCGCAGGACCAGACGGGATCAGCCCCAGACTGCTCAGGGACTGTGCTGACCAGCTCTGTGAGGTGGTCATGTACATCTTCAACCTGAGCCTTAGTCTGGAGAGGGTCCCTGTCCTGTGGAAGACCTCCTGTGTGGTTCCAGTTCCAAAGATCACACATCCCAAGGAACCAAACCACTACAGACCGGTCGCCTTGACCTCCCACCTGATGAAGACCATGGAGAGGCTCATCCTCAGCCACCTTCGCTCTGTGGTGAGCACAGCGATGGACGCGCTGCAGTTCGCCTACAGGCAGAACATCGGGGTGGATGACGCTGTCATCTACCTCCTGCACCGATCACTGTCCCACCTGGAGAGTGCTGGGAGCGCTGTGAGAATCATGTTTTTTGATTTCTCCAGCGCATTCAACACAATTCAACCGACGCTGCTGCGAGGGAAGATGATGAGTGCAGGAGTGGATGAACAGCTGACTGCTTGGACCATCAACTACCTCACCGACAGGCCACAGTATGTGAGACTGCGCAACTGTGTGTCGGAGGGGGTAGTCTGCAGCACTGGGGCCCCCCAAGGAACGGTCCTCTCTCCCTTCCTCTTCTCCCTCTACACATCCGACTTCACCCACAACACCAGCAGCTGTCATCTCCAGAAGTTCTCTGACGACTCAGCCATTGTTGGCTGTGTGTCTGAGGGGAATGAGCTGGAGTACAGGTCAGTCATCATGGACTTTGTGGACTGGTGTGAGCGTAACCACCTGTGCTTAAACACCAGTAAGACGAAGGAGATGGTGATTGACCCCCGGAGGAAGGCACCACCCCTCACACCGGTGAACATCCAGGGCTTGGACATAGAAATGGTGGACAGTTTTAAGTACCTGGGTGTTCACCTCAACAATAAACTGGACTGGTCACACAACACTAACGCCCTGTACAAGAAGGGCCAAAGTCGCCTCCACCTTCTGAGGAGACTGAGGTCCTTTGGAGTACGCAGGCCCCTGCTACGGACCTTCTATGACTCTGTGGTAGCCTCTGCTATCCACTACGCTGTGGTCTGCTGGGGAGCGGGCAGCACTGACCGGGACAGGAAGAGACTGAACAAGCTGGTCAGGAGGGCCAGCTCTGTCCTGGGCTGCCCACTGCCCTCTGTGGAGGAGGTGGGTGAGAGGAGGATGTTAGCCAAGCTGACCTCCATCAGGGACAACACCTCTCACCCACTGCATCAGACAGTGGAGGCCCTGAGCAGCTCCTTCAGCGGCAGACTCCGTCACCCACAGTGTAGGAAGGAGCGCTACCGCAGGTCCTTCATCCCCACCGCTGTTAGGCTGTTCAACCCAACAGTCTAGTCAACAGTCTAATCTTTCCTCTCTTATATGGACCTGTGCAATACCCCCCCCCCCCCAACAACCAGTCAATCATCTACCCCTCCACCACCTTGTAAATATATTTAATATTTAATTTGTTAATACTACTTGTTTATCTGTTTGCTTTTTCTTATGGCACTCTATTGTTTGCACACTTGTTTTTTTTTGCACTATATTGTTTATTGTATATTCTATTCTATTCTATATTCTGTTTTTCTATTGTTGTGAGCTGCTGTAACGTGAATTTCCCCACGGCGGGATTAATAAAGTCTCTCTTATCTTATCTTATCTTATATTGTATTCACTTTGGCTCAGAAGAGATGCTACAGGTATCTTTTTTTTAATCTGGTAACAGCTAGACACTAAACATCTGCAGAAGCAACTACACTAAAGTTTATTCATATTCATATTTATTCATAAACTTTACATTCTATTTACCTTATGAACGCACCACAACAAACTGACAACAAATCTTTGTTCCTAAATCAGAACCACACAGTTGAACGACTGTGGCCTGAGGTCAACAACCGCGTCAACTCTCCACTGAACACAGCCCTTCTGCACTTGGTGGATCAAGACGAGCTAGACATCAAGACAGGAAGACTGCCTTGTCAGAGACTGTGTGTCCAACCTCACTGTCCAATTGTGCCAGATTGGTCTTACAAGGGTGGTGGAGTCATGCTCACAGGATTCCTGGTAAAGTAAATTGGTAAAGTGTCTGCAAAGATTCAAATATTTACTATTACTACAGGCATTCATCAGTGTTTAGGCTAACAGTATCTTTATCTGTTTCTCAGGAAAAGGGATACCAAACAAGTTGGCACACACTGGGTGTCCTAAAAGAATACCTCTGGAGCTATTGCCTCATGCACTTGAAGCAGCAGACCTGTCTAGCCAGCAACAGGGAACCTCACTAACAACTTACTCTACTTTTGGAGTTGATCCCTGTTCAACTGAACAGGAGAAGCTAACAGTTGAGGATAATTTTGCAGAGACCTATCCAGACATTTCATATTTGCTTTCTAGAGCAGTAAACAATGACTTTCATCTCATAACCACGACTCAACAAAATGTGTGAAAATGTGTGAAACACTGGCCAACCCATGGCCAGTGTTTTTGAGTGGTCGGCTTGTCTTGTGTTAAGCTGATTTTTGAGAGAGGTGATTGCAGTGTCGACACACAGTTAAACTGCCTCATCCAAATCATCTGGAGCTGGTGGTGGTATTGAATAAAAATGTTTATTCTGCAACAAAACCAATTGTCTGGGGTTTGAGCGAGCCAGCTGTGCTTTTGTTTAACTTTATTTTGTGTGAGTGTTAGTGTGTGTTTGTGTCTGTGTTCAAAATTGACAATGTTTTGTACCAGTTCAGAGAAGTTTCTAAACGACTGAAAAACAGACACCCACAAACACCCTTATGCATAAGTGCACACACACACACACACACACACACACACACACACACACACACACACACACACACACACACACACACACACACACAAACATTATGGTGACATTAAACACACAAACACACATTGTGATGGCAAGCCAAAGTTTGGACAAGGTTGACTGAGGGGAAATGAGATACTATTTCTGCTCAGTCAGACATTGGTGTTCCTTTTAACTCCATGGCAGAGACTATCTCCGCAATCACCTTGAGATGGAGCCTGCAGATCAGGCCAGATTAGATGGGCATGGAGATGTGGGGGAGATAAAAGCCTTTAACAGACAGCGAAGGATCTAATTAGCACAATGAAGATTTCTACTGTTTGGCTGAGTCAGCCATGGTGTCATCAACCTTTTGTGTCTGTGGAGGAAAATTGGTGTCAGGGATGAAAATTCTGTGCGCTGGAGAAATTTGCAGTCGGAGGTAGAAAATGTGTGTGTGTGTGCGTGTGTGTGCGTGTGTGTGTGTTTTATTGCGTGTGTTTTCTCTGCCATTCACCCTGACATATACAAGTTGTTTGTTGTGTGATTGTTCTTGTATTTCAATATTTATGGACCAAATGTGCTCAGTGCTCAGAAAAGGAATACACCAAGTTTTGGGGAGATCGGTCCATTGGTCAACTTCTCCATTAAGTGATGATGACATAGATATCAAAATCATCCATTGTTCCCGGTAGATCATTTGCTCCGGTGCTCCATGCATACAGTAGCCATTAGAAGATGGGTAGACTGTGGACATGAAGGGATGCACAATGCTGGTATTAAGGGGCCTAATGCGTGCCAAAAAAACATTCCCCACACCATTACACCACCACCACCAGCCTGAACCGTTGACATCCATGGATCCATGCATTCATATATCGAGATTCGTCAGTCCAGATTCATCAGTGACCTTTTTCCAATCTTCAACTGTCCAGTTTTGGTGAGCCTGTGACCACTGTAGCCTCAGTTTCCTGTTCTTAGCTGACAGGAGTGGAACTTCTGTGGTCTTCTGCTGCTGTAGCCCATCCACATATACATATTCACATTCACATACATATACATATACACGTACACAGAGACACAATTTGTCCTTAAGCATCTATAAAAAACTCTGCTAAATTTAACTTTTAATACAACTTTTTATCTCCCGCACATTGTGAGTCACCATGGCAATAAGTCATTCAAGTTCACTAAACAAGAATTAAGCAACTTTGTCAACCAATCATCTCACGGCTTTCAGGTCACCTGACTTCAGCTCCTCCAACTACGCTTTTTTGTTCGTCAGAAAAAATAAAACCTCCCCGCCAATAGATAAGACAACAGCTGCAGGGAGAGATCACAAGGCGACAGAGTACTTCATCTGAAGTGCAACAAATTAACAGTTTATTGAGCACGGCTCTGCGATTTCATTACAGCGCAGTTAATCCAAAATTAATAAGGGTGATTATTAACCTTTTCCACCCTCGTTCCTTATTAGAGTTTTATTTCACTGATGTTTAGAATAGCGTAATGAGGCTGCAAGATGCATTTCGCCCACACGTTTGCATGTGTGTGTATGTGTGCGTTTCTGTGTGTGTGTGTGTGTGTGTGTGTGCCTGCATATGTGAATGTATGTGTACGTGTGTGTGCTGTCTGTGTGTGTGTCTGAACCGTAGCCCATGAGCGAGAGAATGTGCAGGTTTTAATAAGGGTATAGGCCACCCTGTCATTACTGTCATTATGGATGGAAGCGGCGCGTCTTTGTGTGCAGCCGGTATTCAGGGAGCACCAGATCTCACCTCCACACCTCCACACCTCCACGTCCCGCCAGCCAGGCTTATTTTTACGTCAGACTCTGTTTCTCACCCCACGAGCCACTCACCCCACCGTCTCTGCGTAGCACACAGTGTCAATTTTTAGCTGTTTGGTCCCCGTATGACGCTGCCTCTGTCTCCCTCTTCCTGTCTGTCTCTGCCCCACGTGTCTGTGTGCATGCCCTCAACTTTGTGTCCCTTGTTGTGTGTACATTTTTCTCTCAACCAGCCTTCATCTCTTTGTCTGTCCTCTGTCTCTTTCATTATTATGTACTTTTCACATTCGGCTCCATTCTCTTTATAAGACTACACATTTTCATTCTCTCACTGTTTTTTGCCCTTGTCTTTTTTATTCTCTCGTACTCCTCGTTTTTTTTCTTCTCTGTCTCTCTCTCATTTTGTTCCCATAACAGCCACCTGATAACACATA
>JAXDDW010000374.1:27500-29476 GCA_034670385.1 Hoplostethus mediterraneus | reverse complement strand
TGACCCGGAAGGCAGGACCGAGAACCCAGGAATGAGGACCAGACCGAGAACAGGAAGAGGACCGAGACCAGGAAGAGGACCGAGACCAGGAACAGGACCGAAACCAGGAGAGGACCGAGACCAGGAACAGGACCGAGACCAGGAAGAGGACCGAACCAGGAACAGGACCGAAACCAGGAAGAGGACCGAGACCAGGAACAGGACCAAACCAGGAAGAGGACCGAGACCAGGAACAGGACCGAGGTTGGGTTAGAGGACTGAGGTCCAAGGATGGTCGTCGGTTGACTGAGAGGAGTTGTGCGTTAGAGAGATGCATGATGGGAGATGTTTTTGACCAATAGAGAAGACGATACCCGACATGCTGCGTGTGCCGATAATCATCATTACTGATAATCCACCGCTCAGTGTTAAGACTGAGTCAGGCGATCTGATTGGTCAGACGGCACATTCTACTACTGCGCTGATAATTCCCATAATGCACTGCAGGCTGTGTTCATCGTGGTCCAGAAGTGGCTGTACGCAAATAATGTCTAAATATACAATATACCCTAACTAATATACCCTAACTATAAATAAACTTTTAAAACAACCGTTGGCATGACAACCGTGCACATCATCAAGGCAGAGAATGTCTTCTTGGCTATTTTGGCTAAATTATAACCCTCCACCAGACCAACTTCATGATGTGTGTGTGTGTGTGTGTGTGTGTGTGTGTGTGTGTGTGTGTGTGTGTGTGTGTGTGTGTGTGTGTGTGTGTGTGTGTGTGTTTTGTGACTTGGGTATCTTTAGACCTGAGAATGCATAGGGTCGGACAAAAACAATAACAACTGCAGCAGCCTCAGGTCACACACACACACACACTCACACACACACACACACTCACACTCACACTCACACTCACACTCACACACACACACACACACTCTATATCTACAACATGCTCCCCTCTTGTTCTGAGTGTACAAGTGTTTCACACACTCACACAAGGAGGGGTTGTTATCATACAGTGTGTGTGTGTGTGTGTGTGTGTGTGTGTGTGTGTGTGTGTGTGTGTGTGTGTGTGTGTGTGTGTGTGTGTGTGTGTAGAAGCCTCCAGACTAAAAGAAACTGCTAAAGGCTCCACAGATCAGAGATAGAGACATTCCAACCCCACCCCTACACACACACACACACACACCATCTCATCAATACGCTAGGTACCATATTGCTGCACACCATCTGTTCTGAGTTAGTTAGGACAGTTAGGAGAGCAAGTCAGGGCAGAGGACACACACACACACTAGCATCCCTATCTGATGGTACCCTCATCTACCCCCTGCTGGGAAGATTGCTACTGGGGTCCACCTTTACTGGAATGTAAAGGGTGAGGGGTAACACACACACACACACACACACACACACACACACACACACACACACACACACACACACACACACACACACACACACACACACACACACACACACACACACACACACACACACACACACACACACACACACACACACACACACACACACACACACACACACACACACACACACGTGACTGTTTACCAACCAAGACATGTGGTTGCATACCTCGGACCACATGTCAAAACATTCTTTTGCAGAATCCCTGCTTGAAGAAGGGGGGAGAGAGAGAGAGAGAGACAGACAGAGAGATAGAGAGAGAGAGAGAGAGACAGAGACAGAGAGAGAGACAAGAGAGAGACAGAGAGAGAGATAGAGAGACAGACAGAGACAGAGAGATAGAGAGACAGAGAGAGAGAGAGAGAGACAAAGAGAGAGACAGAGACAGAGAGAGAGACAAAGAGAGAGACAGAGAGATAGAGAGACAGAGACAGAGAGAGAGAGATAGAGAGAGAGAGAGAGACAAAGAGAGAGACAGAGAGAGAGAGAGAGAGAGAGACATCTTGTTTCTTGTTGCCTGTTCTGAGCAAATCAAATTCCCGACCGCTCCGTGTTTTGAAATA
>JAXDDW010000374.1:0-22500 GCA_034670385.1 Hoplostethus mediterraneus | reverse complement strand
TCGCCAATACACAGACTATTATCAGACAAATCAACTGCTACGCACTGATTTCTTGGTAGTATGTATTCTCGAAAATGAACTCTAGCACCCACAAATATCACAAAACTATAAAAGGATATTATAGTGATACCACAGCAGATAAAACAAATAAAATAAAATCACTATGTAGTACCACAGACATAGTACAAGTCCCTAGGAATGTCATAGGAGTATTATAGTGACATTCAATAGATTATTATTATACATATGACCTGCTACGCCCTGGTTTCTCAGTAACATGTAATCTCAGTGTTGTTGAGTGAAAGCAGAAGTTCTCATCAGAATCAGTTTTATTGCCAAGTATGTTTTCTCACACAAGGAATTTGACTTGGTGTTTTGGTGCATAACAATAAACACTGCAAGAGAAGACTAAAAGCAAGCACTGTAAAAGGCAAAGGTCAAGAATACAATATAAAATAGAAAAATTATAATGAGGTATTATAAGAAATAAGAAAAATAACAACAATATATGTGCCATATATATGCTCTGAAAATTAAACCGCTGTACATTTTTGTGCAGAATGAGCAGAAATATTAACCAAGGGTATGTGCAAAGAATAACATCTAACTACCATATTGAGAGGCATTTTAACAAGCATTTACAAACTGTACAGCATTGCGTAAACCTGGTTTACTGCTATTTTAGTTGTTCATTCTTTGATAAATCCCTATATTAACACAATTTGATCTCATGTTGTCGAACACGAGATGAAGTCCTTGTAACACATCTTCCGTCATCGTCTTTTAAATGGTCCTTGACGCAGCGGTAGGGAGCGACAGGCTCAGAGCCACACTGTCTTCCTGTGACCCTGCAATGACCACGCAAGAGAGAAGCGCCAGGAAGAGAAACGAAAACAGCTGAGAGCATCTTAGAGCGAGTAGAAGAGGAAGTGGGAAAGGTGATGTGAGAGAGAAGATGGGGAGCGACTCTGTAAATAACTTCAACGACAATAAGACCCATGAAATCCACTGCAAAACCTCACAAGTGCATGATGGTAACCTCACATGACCTTTGAAGCTCAATATTTCAAAAACCCTCACAAAAAGTTTCTGTTTTGTGAGTGAACCTCTCAGGATAGTTAATAACCTCAGTACCCAAATAAATACTTTTACTGCAGATGTGGATCCCGTCCCGTTTTGATCGGCGTCATGCCAGCGACCCCTCCCCGTGTCATACGTGTCACGTGTTTCTAACGGCGTTTCTCCGCTGATGGAAGGAAACATGCCAAAGGTTTCTCACCCCGCAGCTCGGATACGTATCGGCTCTGGAGCCCATAGTTTTCCCACACTCTCTCTCCAGACAATGATTGGGATTGTAGATAATCACTGTTGTGGAATGCCTCAACACACAGCAGTGCCACTTACCCAAGTGTGTGTGTGTGTGTGTGTGTGTGTGTGTGTGTGTAGCCTCTTTCAGATATACACCTCGCATATTCTCCAGAGAATCAGGTCCGCTCTTTCGAGTTGCCCTTCATTGGTCTGTAATGACAATACAATTCTGGGGGAAACACTGAGAGTATGGTCAAATCATCAGCACAAAATATCAGCTGTTGGCGACTTCAGTCTAGAAATATTGTTCCGGTGTCAGCCTTCACAACCCCGTATCGACCGAACCCCAGCGTCAACTTGTCTGTGAATGCAACCGAAACATACGAGGAAGCAGGAGGACGAGCCGCGACGCAATTACAACCGTCGTGACTGAATATCACAAAGGAAACGCAACAGAAACCCAGTTTGTTTTGTACCCGGTGATGAATGGGCGTGATGCTGCCTGTGGGATCAAAGTTAAATTACAAAGACTGGGAGAAGGGCTTTCTCCAAGTACAGTATGGGTTGGGAGGCACAATGTGGTTTCAAACATGCCATCCATCCATCCATCCGTCCATCGCGTAACCTTTCATCACTCCTCCCTGCCGAGCACAATCCGTTTACCAGAAACTCAACGTCATCAAACTACAGTCTTCAAATTATACAATTCAATCCAGGATAACAGACACGTCAAAAAGAGCCACCGAATTCCTCAGAAATAGCAAAAACACAGGGAGTAGTCTAAACAGAGAACAAAACCGCCGTGCAACCCAGCCAGGGTGACACAGCCACATCTGCCATGCCTGTACTGTAAGATGCTCAGCCGAACGTAGTTAGTGAGTTGCTTCTGTGTGTATTTGTAGTTTTTTGAGTCATTTTAGTAGTTTTAAGTCAGTCATTTTATTTAGACTGAGGTATTTTATTTTGAAATCAAATTTGTTACAGAGCTTTCCTTATGCACTTTATTTTGTTAATTATTTTTCAAATTAAAAGACTCTAGGTCAAACTCTCAGTCGTCCTTCTTGCACTGCATGGGAAATATCACATGTAACAATGTTCTCTTTTGTACAAAAGTAACTCAATATTGTATTTTATTGTTAATATTTTTTAAACGAGGTACTTTCAAATAAAAAATAGAGTGCAGAGTTAAAAAGTCTTCATTTCATTGGGGCTGCGGCTACTGGGGCTGAAGGCTTTGGTGGAGGATTTGAGCTCTAATGAAATAAAGACGAACCCTCCTTGGACTTCACGGTCTTTTATTGAATAAGTGCATCAGTGGAGGTTTTTGACTAGCACACTGTTTTTACTGGCACACTCAAGAACACAGAGGAACTTTTTTTACTATTTCTCCAGTAATTTTACTTCTACTTGGGTAACACTAAAGGATATTTGGATACTCTTTCCACCCAAACAATTCAAGCCTCTGTTTTCCAGTGGTCTCCAATACACAAACCCTACCTGCCTCCAGTCCTGCCCACATTCCTGCCAATAAGACTCTTAACTGTACGCCCTTGGGGCAAACTAGCAGGGCAATACAGGGGGGGGCATTCTGTCTGCCCCCATCTTCACACACATTCCACACTGCAGGACCACCAATCACGCACACACACACACACACACACACACACACACACACACACACACACACACACACATCACAGGATGGGGTTGGGGGTAGCTGTACAGATCACCAGAGAAGATACGGGCGCTGATTTTGCCTCGTAGGCGATTTGCGCAGCACCACACGGGGACAATGAGGCCATGCTTTTGCAACAAGGCAGCTGGGTGGCCAAGAGCTTGCAGAGAGAGAGAGAGAGCGTCCCGTCACTGGAGGTTCACAGGTTTGACCCCTGCAACAGCCTTGTGTCCGGTCGAAGCAACATTAAAGTGAGTTGTAAAGTGTGTGGCCAAGCCTTTGATGTTTTAAAAGTGATCAGCAAAATCTCAAAATCAAGAGAAGGATATTTGGAAAGGCTGAAGGAAGCGAAACACAGAAAAAATAGAATATTGCAATGAAAATTTCAACTTCAAACACTCAAACAGAATTAGGGTGTCTGCAAGTTTCATCAACTTGAATGTAAGACTTTTTTTTACATTTTTACTGCCTTTCACATTTTAAAAACGTGGAAATGAGCTGTAGCCCTGTCAGAATAGGGTCTATATTTAACTGTACCCAAGACCATTTAAGGCCTTGAGTTTAGATCATATGATTTAAGGAGGAAAGTATAAATTATAGCATCATTAGAGTGTGAAAAATACCAGTAGTAAAATTTAAGAATGTTAAGAATATAAAAATATACCAACAACATTAAAAATAAATATGTGGAAACATTACATAACATAACAATATGATATGTGTGTATATAAACAACTAGGTGGGAAAATGAAGAAAACGCACGTGTGAATTTACAGCGAATAGAAAATGTGCACGAAAAGAAAAACATTTCGCATCCGCGCCACTTTTACGCGCTTTTACGCACCAATCTGCCGGCGCAGGTGCCTCGCCCGCCGGCCGCTTACGCACATCCGGTGGGTTAATTGGCGGTCGCCCGCCATTTCAGGAAGTTGATGATCATGCCGTCAAAAGTAGCCAGCGTCCAGGTGAGCCTGTAAATCGGAGGAATGTTGCAGACTAGCCTGTAGCCTCGTCGGTGGAGCTCGCGAGCACCAGAGGTTTTAACCAACATGACGGCTGCCCGCATCGCGCTCAGCTTACCGCGTGCCTGCGTCCTGTCCTGCCTCGTCGTCTGGCTGTGTTGCACTTCCACCGGAGTCTCGGCCGAGCGGAGACCGGCCGCGTTGAAGCGCAGCCGTCGAAACCAGAGCCGGTCCGACGCCAACAGCCGTAAAGGCGCGCACCACCGGCCGCTGACGGACGCGCAGAGAGCGGACCAGAACCTGCAGTTCATGCTGAGTTTGTACCGCAGCGCAGCCGGACCGGACGGCAGGCCCAAGCAGCACCGGAAATTTGGCTCCAACACGGTCCGCTTGCTGAGACCCTCGGCGTCTTCAGTGCACTACCTGTCAGCGTCAAGAGGTGAGATTCAACTCGCAGCTCTATTGGACTCTATTCACCTCCAAACCCCCAGGCAGGGTCCAAATCTGACGTCTAGGCCTTGAAAAGTATTTAAACCCCTTAAATATTTTTTAACTGTTTATTTGTCAATGAAGTTTGATTCTTTACATGAACTGTCAGAGTTGGAAAGGAAAATGAAACAGTTGGCATGAGTGGTGAAGTTTCACCACCAGATGTGACTGGGACCGAGTGGTGTTGGTTCCATCGAGTCACACTGACCCACATGTTCATTCTGACATGAATACAAGAGACTGACTTGGTGTTTTTACTGGCAAGTCACCATGGAGTCATTTAATTGGTAATTTAACATTGAATCAATTAGTGAGCATCATTGATTGAGATGTTGAGGTTGGATCCTTATTTCAGACTAATGCTGTGTAAAACTGAGTCGGTGTTAGTTGATGCATTGACATTGATGCCACTTATATAAACTACATGGGGACAAAATGACTCAGTAACTTTTATGACTGACAGAAAGTTTTTTGGTCCATGTGATGCATTTGTAGATGTAGGTCATGAAACTCTTAGAGGGAACATTGGTCCTGAAGGCTTTTATTTTGACGTTGCTTCCAAATAAGTTTCTGGAGACTCTTGATAGATTTGAGAAGCGCTGCACTTCTTCTGTCTCACGTTCCCTCTGCCCTTCTCCCAGACCACCACTACATATTCACCGTACAGTACAACCTGGATGCTCTTCCCATGGAGCAACTGGTCCGAGCGTCCTTCGTCCACCTCCGCTCCTCGTCCACGGCGTCCAGCGCCGCCCGGGCCCTCCTGCCGCCCCGCTGCAGGGCTCAAGTCACCTTGTTGGGGGGCGCGACCAGCCAGGGGAGCCCCCCGCCGGGCCACCTGGTCACCCTGGAGCCCCGTGACCGGTGGACGGAGACGGACATCACAGCCCACGTCAGCGGACACGTCCTCCGGGGGAAGAGCCGGGGCGGGGCGGGCCACTTGACCCTCACGGCCCAGTACTGGTGCGCGGAACCCGGGCGAGCCGAAGAGGTCGGGGGCCCCTCCTGGTGGATGCCCTGGGGCGGATACCAGAACCGGGTGGGGGAAGGGAAGAGGAAGAGGTGGAGGGAGGACGCCTCGGAGTATCACCTCGAGGCCCCCTCGCTTCTCCTGTACTTGGAGGAGGAGAGGGAAATGAAGGACTGGATGGGGGAGCTGCTGGGGGCCGAAAGGGAAAAGGAGATGACGATGCAACCGGGGCAGTTGCGACCGGGGCAGTTGCACCCGGCTCGCCGCCGCCACCGCCGCTCCAAAGACCTGCCCCCCCCGCCGCCGCCGTCGTCGTCCTCGGACTCCACGGACCCCTCCCTGGACGCTCTCAAAGACGCCCCCACCTCCTCCTCCTCCTTCTCCACCTCCCCCTCCGGCTCCATCGCCTCGGACATCCCCGACTACAAGCGCGCGAAGACGAGCGCGCCCAGGAACCGCTGCAAGCTGCACTCCTTCCGCCTGTCCTTCGACGAGCTGGGCTGGGGCCACTACTTCATCGCCCCGCCGGTGTACAACCCCCGCTTCTGCCAGGGCGACTGCCCCCGGGTGCTGCACTACGGGTACCACTCGCCCAACCACGCCATCATCCAGACGGTCATCAGCGACATGGGCGCCGGGGAGGTGCCGCCCCCGTCCTGCGTGCCGTACAAGTACATGCCCATGAGCGTGCTGGTCGTGCACAAGAAAAAGGTGGAGTACCGGGAGCTGGAGGACATGGTGGCCGAGTCGTGCACGTGTCGGTAGAAGGTCTCCGCAGGCCCTCCTCCGACAGGAACAAGCTCGGACCTCGCGGTAGAAACTAATGGGGAGTCGCTGGTTTGAGCTGCAGCTTGGCGGCCGACCACGATAAGCACAGACTGGAAGGAGGAAGTCGCTGTGGTTTGAATTCACCACCCCCGTGTTGAAGCACTTTAAAGACAGCTGCTGGATGTGGTTCAGGCCCTACCGAGAAGTGTGGGTCGGGGAGATCGGGAGATCGAGTTCAGACTCCAGCACTTCGCTACTCAGAGCCTGATGGGAAGCTAGTGACGAGTCACAGCCTCTGTATTGGAATGCACTTTAATGGATGTGATCAGGCCACTTCAGGGTAACTTAACTAAGTAATGTAACTTCCAGGGGTAACTTAACTAAGTAATGTAACTTCCAGGGGTAAGTAAAGTAACTCCCAGGGGTGACGTAACTAAATGGGAATGTGCAATCTGTAGTGCCAGTGGATGGGGAGTGTTAACATTGGGACTATGACGTGGCGATGCTTCACCAGTGTTATTTATTATCTGAAGTGGTATTTTAGGTGTCCGGGCCGCTCTAGCTTTCAACTCGGACTCGGCTAACTATTTGGTCTGTGGTGTTGAGGAGGTTGTGACCAGCTACCTAATGTGTTCATTTGTATGCATTTTTTTTTTTGTCCTTTCTGTCTTGTTCTTTTTTTAAACCTGGTCTATGTTTCACATCTGGGCTGCAAAAAAAAAAAAAACAAGCCCATATTTGTTTATACAAAGAAGTATTTCTGGATGTGCACCAATAATGTGTTGGCACGTTATCAGGCGACCCTCCTCAAGGTGAGTCAGCCGCCCACCCCACCCCCCCTGCAAAAAAAAAAATGAAATTACTAAAAAAATAATTTTAAATGGAAGAAGGGCTCCACCGCATCATGTTGAATTTAACTGTACAGGCCTTGTGACATGCTAGATTTTTGCTGTTATCAATCTGAATCTTTTGTACATATTTATAATGGGAGGGGGCGTGGCCTCCAAAAGCAAAAAAAAAAGAAAAGTGGCAGCTAGCGGCCTGTCTGAAATACAACAAGGAAAAAATGGGAAAATGTATGTAAGAGACAGGCGGCCTTCCCCCACAGTCTGTATTGAGTGTAAAAAGTGAAAAAGTGTTCGTTTTATTAGGAATGAAAATGAATAATAAAATAAAATGCATGTTTTCTAAAAGCTAATTTATTGTGGTTTTTTTTTGGGACATTTCATGTGTCTGTTGGTTTGTTTTAAACCAGAATCGCCTCAAACGCCAAATACAATGCATGTACAGGAATTTCTCACATATTGGCGTCTTACAGTAGTTTGGCAGTGTGGTGTATTGACACAAATGATGCAGGGAAAATCAGGATGTTGACACACAAGCACAAAGATCACGTATATCACTCAACATGTGAAGGGATTCGTCCAAAAATGCGACATATATCCGTTTTGATTTAGCTGCCTGAAATCTGGTGAAGTCTCAAGATGACTCAGAACTTTAATTGTGACTGCCTGCTTTACTTCCATGCAACCTGTGTGTGTGTGTGTGTGTACTTGAGTGATTATGGTTCCCCCCCGGTCCAGGGTGTTTACCTGCCTTCTGCCCAATGCATGCTGGGATAGGCTCCAGCTCCACATGACCCTGAACAGGAATAAACGGGTTAAGAAGAATGAATGAATCTGATGCATTACTCCACCTTGGCCACCAGATGGCGCCCCTCTCCTGGCTCATGAACGCTGTGGTGTGCCTTTGCAGATTTCCAGCCACACTCGGGCCTTTAATTCAGCCTGGTTTTATCACGGCTTTAACCTGTTATTTTTTGTGGAGCTTGCTAGAATGCTAAAAATGTACATGCTCACAGTGGATTAAGATAAAATGGTGTATTTATATTATCTTTATCTCTTGTGCACACAGTGTCTTTACATCATAAATTCCTTTCGTCTCATGTGTCCTTGACCTAATTATCAGTCTTTGAAGTAGGTCATGGAACACTTTGCAACAATCAATACATGCCCTCTGTCATATATATAGATAATTGAATTTAAAAAAAAATCTTTATTGAACCAGGCAACTGAATATGATCTTGTTTACAACACCAGCCTTACAGTTGGCGTCTTGAGTATATGTAGTTGCACGTACAAAAAGAGGAGAAACCCTCTCCTCAAAAGAAACCAGTAGATAAATTCTGCTTATCAACTCTTGGGTTTCTCATCTCCTTGAACTCCTTACTATTGGCTGCTTGTAATGTTGGTGATCTGCTTCTAAAATGTTAATGTAATGTAAAATGGGGAAACTAAAACATGACCAAACTGCATGACGAGGGAAATGGTGCAACAAAGAGAAAATGCATGAGGGATAAATAAGGGAAATAAAATGGGCCTAATGCTGAAGATGTACTCAAGACAAAGTGGGAGTTCCTTTACGGACCAGGGTTGAGGTGAATCACTCAAGCAATTACTGAAAATATAATTTGACATTGACTCTTGAAATGCTTGCCGTTGTCCCATAATGTTCTCTGCGAAAGTTCATGCTAGATAAAACCAGATGAAACGTTTTCTAAAGGAACACACAAATTCTGTAAACACATCAATACATCAAGTTATTGACAACCAGTCGCAACACGGCTACCTCACCTTTGACCTGGGTCAAATCACATTCATAAATATTGTTTGTTTTAAAGTGCCATGTTGGAAGACCAGCACCTCGTCATTACAGAGGTGGTGAACCTACATGAACACCTTTACTCTATAAGAGTCAATATATCAGTTTCAGTTTGCCTTTCACGCAGTTTAAAATAAGAAACGTATCAGATTAGTGTAGTATTGTAGTCATAGTTTAGGGAGGTAACATTATAGTCATGCTAATGCCTTAGACTTAGTTACAAATATGGCTAGCTAGGCTAGGCTAGTTCAAGACCCTGGTGCTAGCCTACAGGGCAGTGAAAGGAACTGCTCTGTCTTACCTCCAGGCTATGGTCAAGCCCTACACCCCTGCCCGACCACTTTGTTCTGCTGCCTCGAGGCGACTGGTCGCCCCGTCGCTCAGAGGGCCCTGCGGCCGATCTACACGGTCACGGCTTTTCTCTGTCC
Source organism: Hoplostethus mediterraneus (assembly GCA_034670385.1). NCBI lineage: Eukaryota > Metazoa > Chordata > Actinopteri > Trachichthyiformes > Trachichthyidae > Hoplostethus > Hoplostethus mediterraneus. Next base: position 13,239 of record JAXDDW010000374.1, on the reverse strand, counting down.
TGGCCCCGCAGTGGTGGAATGAACTCCCCACTGATGTCAGGACAGCAGAGTCGCTGCCCATCTTTCGCCGCAGGCTGAAAACCCACCTCTTCAGGAGACACTACCCTGACCCTTCCTCCTAGCCTTGACTACTTGACGTCACTTATGTGCCTGAGCTCTTGTTTACTGGCTCTTGGATACACTTATTTGTCTTAGCTCTTGTTTACTGGCTCTTGGATACACTTATTTGTCTTAGCTCTTGTTTTATTCGATTCTCTATTTGTCTCATTTGTTAAGATAAGTAGGTTGCTAACTTATTGCACTCTTACATTAACACTAGTTATGCTCTTAGTTGCTTGTTTAGGAAGGAAATGCACTTATGATTTCTGGTGACTAGTAGTTTCCTTACCTACCTTTGTTGAATGCACTTAGTGTAAGTCGCTTTGGATAAAAGCGTCTGCTAAATGACTGTAATGTAATGTAATGTAGGTCACGCTAGCTAAATCAATAGCTGTGTAAACAAATCATGGCACTTTGTGTTTTTTTGTTGCTAAGCAACAGCTTGTTAGCTAGCTAACCAAAGTGTGAGCTAACCATCACTGTCTTGTTAACACGTCCAGTTAGCTAACGTATCTAGTAGAAGCTAGCGTTAGCAGTGGCTAGTAGTCCCATGTTAACAGTAACTAAACTAGCCTACTGGCTAGTTAGCTAGCTACCAGTTAGTTCAGGTTAACTAGCTCACTCTTCTCCGGCTCCAACTCAGAGTGTTTTGGAGTAGAGACTAGGGCTAAAGACAAGACAGTTTACTGAGTCACAGTAACCTACATTTGGAGACAAATCTACCTGATCACACTGATCACTTTTACTGAGAACGTTAGTGAATTTACCTCCATTCACAATCTCTCTTTTCTAGCCCAGTTGTTAAATATTTAGACAATATTTGTGCTACACATTGTGGGCTGTCAGACACGATACCAACGCTAATGTACAGTCTTGTATGAGAATATGACACGTATGCATTTGTGGACACGCACACAAATATTCTGTACAGTGTAATTTGAAATGTACTTTGCTCTGCATAGACAGTAAGTGGGTCACAGTGAAGGTTGGCTACTCCTGTTTGTTGATGATCTCATACACACACACACACCTGACAGTCAGACACACACACACACCTGACAGTCAGACACACACACACACACACACACACACCTGACAGTCAGACACACACACACACCTGACAGACAGACACACACACCGATGAAATGTTAAGTGTGTCATTGTCCACTGTCCACTTATATATTAACCAGGCCGATCCTCAGCTATAGTGTTAAACTGTGTTACTTCCTGACCAGATTTGACCCAACAGCCCTTTCCTGTCACATACAGTAACCCAAACTCACCAACAACGAGAGTAATGATTTTACTCTCCAGTGTTTTAGATTAAACTTGTTTTCCTCCATATCTCCCTTTTCCTCCTTTGGGTCAACAAGTTGTTATTAAAGGTTTTCTCTGCCCCGTAGCACAACATGACTGCAAACTACAGGGGGTTGATAGGGTTGTTGATCAATAATCAACAACTCAGTGACTGGTTTTCATAACTCATAACGTCCTGTTTTGAGTTTCAAGACACTTCAGCGGCCGGTGTCGCCAGACATTTTGTTCTGAGGCCAAAAAAAGCAAACCATATTGCAGTGCTGAGCATGGTGATGTATTAGCTCTTCGCTAGACCTCTCTGTTGGACCTCTGTAATCCGCCAGCTGACTTACCTCCATTGAAAATGCAACTTTATTGTTTGTGTCGTTTACAGGCCACCGTACCTCAAGGGGACAGGAAGGGGTGTGGGGTGGTGGCTGTGGCAGAGACTGGTTGATGTTGTTGCAATTTCTACTGGTCACCAATAGAGGTCGTAGGTCACTCATTGCCCCTTTAAGTGGGAAACACAAAAGTCTTAATGTATAGAAAATGTGGAAATGGGAGGAGCTTATGTGTCTGATTTCTCAGAAATTGCACATATGTGGGCAGCTCAAACAAGTCAGGAGATATGCCCGTTGAAATTATTAGTGCTGGACAAACGTTTTGTTGAGTCTGGACCAGGAGTTTCCAAGGTTGAGGGTTTCGGTGATCCCCGTCTATCTCCATTCTCTCTCTGGCCGACGTCATCGGTGTGCCGGGCCCTGTTCCTCGATAACTGAGTCAGCTGATTGTGTTTGTTGACAATTTGATGTAACAACGGGACTTTCTGTTCCTTGAAGCCAGATTAAACTCATTGGTTTAACATGGCAGCGACTTTCCTTTGAGAGGCGCCAGTAGATCGGCCTCAGATCGGCTTTTAGAAGAGAACATGCAGTGAGAGGTACAGGTTTGGTCCAGAAGGGATGCTTTCCAAAATAAAAGTTTCTAAATGTCAAAAAAATTATTATAAAGAGCAGTAATGTAGAACACTAGTGCAACACTAGTAAATAAAAATATAAACATCTAAAACTAAATTATATTTAAAAAAGACTTTTGCACAGTACATATATATTATTTAAATTTGATTTGTCCTCATGTCCTCTTTTGGCCATCCTGTGGCTCTGAGAATGACGTTCATAGGCTGTGGCTGGCAATACTAAATAAAATGATGCAATATGGGCTACAGATGCAATTGCCTTCTTACACATTTAGTTTATCTGCAATTTTTGTTCCACCTTCGAGGCACTGTTGCATTTCATAGTTCAGATATGTTTAGATAAGATATCTTCCTTATGGCCTTCAATTATTAACTCTTGCTCTGCCTTCTCTTAGTGATGTTAAATCATCCCCACTTCTGCATGACATTTTCCATATTTTATAAAAACAATGTTGATAAATTAACATTGCATCTTCCAGAACTGGGTCACAATTTGTGTACAAATGATAAATGAAATAAAAATAAAAGCCAAGAAGATAAAGCAGCTGTGGGTTAAAACAAGGTTACACAAAAGCGGCAAATGCAGTTCATATATTTTTATTTTTTTTAGTAATGTGTTTAAAGAAGAGATTTGTAATATAAAGTATTAGTCACAATATGTGGATATTGTTCTTACATTGCTCCAGGGGTTGCAGCTTTTATGAGTGAATGACTGGAAGTCCTCAGTTTTACAGGACCTCCTTGTGTCTCTTTCCCCCTGAGTGTGTGTGTGTGTGTGTGTGTTCTTCTCATCCTAATTTCCTCTGACAGATGTTGTACATTTCCGAGATTACACGCACGTTGGCCAGACATGGGTGTGTGCTTGGTTGGACACACACACACACAAACACACACACTGGATTAGTGAAACTTGTTCCCATAAGTGTCACACACGGTGTACTATGATGTGTCATACAGGGAAGAAGTGACCGGTTGCAAGTCCCATGAGGCGGAGAGAGAGATCAGTTGATCTGGAGAAAGTAGGCTCTTAGTTTTATTACTGGAGTTTGTGTGGAATGAGGAATGTGGGCTAGCGAGAGAGAGAGAGAGAGAGAGACAGACAGACGGCGGGAGGGAGGAATGTATTCAGTCACATTACTGCAGTTCTGCTGTGCATCGATGTATTTATACACCAGAAAACTGTATTTCTCCTATCCTCCAGATTACTGTTTATTGAACTTCGGATTGGGAAGTGGATCCCAGGTGGGTTTGGGATTACTGGTGGATCCCCGCACAGGCGTAATCCACCTAATACCTATCTATATTTAGTTTAGTGATCCGTATTTAAAGGTTGATAAAGGCCTTTGATGCTGCTAACCCACCTAAAAGAATTTCATTAGTCTGAGTTTTAGTATCCCATCAAGGTCTAAATGCTCTTTCAGGGGTTTTCCACCTGACAAGAGTATAGTTATGGGGAAAACATTGAATACTTGTCATTTATGGCATGAAAATGAAATGTAGGCACAAAATATTGGCTATGAGCAGCTTCAATACAAAAATATCAGTATCAGCTTTGAAAAACCCTTATAGGTTGAACCTCAAGGCAACACCAAATTAAAGTGCTTTATTTCTGCCTTTGGAGTTGCCAGTCTCCCAACTGGGCGATCAATAAGTTTTATCTTATCTCATTTACTGAATCTGGGCAGCCCTCCCAAAAAAAAGTAGAACATGTTAGACACTTGCGGGGTCGAATTCGAGAGTTACATGTTGCGTGAGCCGGCCCGGTCTGTCTCAACTACCGATGAACCTCTGGTCGATCCTGCAGCCGGCTGACGGTCTGCCAGATCACACAAACAAACAGGACAGTCAACAGAGCTCGGCTGGTGCACTGCACTACTGAGAACAAGGTAGAGGACTGTCTACACAAAGCTGTTAAAGGGGAATTCTGGTATTTTTAAACCTGGGCTCTATTTGTACATATTAGTCATTTCTACCCCAAAATAGGTACAAAACTTTTTGGAATTGCTCCGGTAGATCGCCTCAGCTGGCAGTCACGAAACCGGCTGCAATGGCTGCATGGTAATCCTTTGGGGCAAGTGCGCCGATCAAAGTACGTCCACTAAAAGTGCTTGTTTTTGCCACTGACAGGCTCAGATTGTTATCAGGAGTGTCTGACAACATTAGGATAGGATCCTACAGAGATAGACCTTTTGTTTAACCAGAAACAGAAGTCTGGCTCAAGGAGAAGTCTCGCTCTGTAATCTGAAAGATGAGGCGAGTTGTTGCAGGCAGAGGTTAAACAAAGGTTTCTGGTTAAAAAATATGGTATAACTTATAACTACGAATACTGCAAGAAGAAGGGTATATGTTGTGATATTCGCCTGCACAATATCCTGCAAAATGAGTTTTTGGTTCCAGAGAAAGATAATTGTGAATATGTGGGTCTGCTGATAAGTCCAAATGTCCAAATGACCCACACATGAACACTATCTCAGATTAACTTAACGATAAAGATAAAGATAACGCTCACCACATCCATGAGGGAATTGTTGACTTTGACTGAAGGCCTGTCCACATTTATAGAGCTTTCTAGGTAACCCATTACTGTGAACGTCCCACTGAGTTCATATGGTGGTGAACTGGTGAGCTGCTGTCATCCATCTGTCTGTCCAACAGCTTTTATTCATTTATTATATATTTTTTAGAATTTTTCCCCTTTTTCTCCCCAATTTGGTATGGCCAATCCCCCCCCCCCCCCCCTCCTCTCCTACCTCATGGTAATCAAAGTGCAAAGTCCGGACATCTGGAAGGCCAGACAGGGTTTCTTGGACCCGGGGACACTGGCCTCCCGGTGACATAAATGCTGTCACAGAGGAAACCGATGTGCAATATCTTGGTCGGGAGCCACGAAGGCAGCAGCCTGACTCAGCTCCTGTAGCATGAAGCTCCCAGTACTTGTTGAGGCAACACGCTGAGCTGCTAGCGGACTGACTGTTCACTCCCTGTGGACTCTTAACGCACTAGCAGACTCTGGATCAGTTTTTCAGATTTCTATATATTTATCATCAGCCTTATTTCTGCAGTGTATATTCTCTAGTTCCCTTCATCTTGGACACCGCTGCAAATTCCACATCTATGTATATTATACAGAGAGGGTTGGGAATAAGACTTTCTAATATACCAATGTATGAAGGAAACCCATGTACCATCAAAACGTGCAGACTTTTAAAAGTGCGTTCTTCAAAGAGTTTCAAAGCACGCAAGAAAAGTGAAAAAGAAAATCGCAAAAAAGTACCTGAAATCCTCATTTTGCACTGTGGGTTTTTTTTTTATCCCCACTTTGCTTGAAATTTGAGAGATCTGAGATACCGTAAAGCTTTCTGATTTTATTCACTTCATGATAGGCAGAGTCAAGAAACAGGTTGCGGCTGAGCTGGAACCAGACCGTCATTGGTAGCGATGGTTAAAGTCCACCGTCACCCGGACGGCTTTTACAATACATACCTCTTACTTCACAGTAAAGTTCAAAGCTCAGACGTCACCCGGTCAGGACGCAATTTGGTCCAAGTGCTGTGAGAGACGAAACAATATCCAGCTCTATCTAGATCAAGTACCCTACTGTCTCTGAAGTCTTTATGCTGTTCAAGATTAGAATTGTTTGAAATCATGCGGTGATTTCATGCGGAAGATTTACAGGCATGAAAAATCTATTTGATGCACAGTGGAGTCCAGTTTAGAAGAGTCATGGATCTTTATGTGCCAATATATTTTTTCACGTCTCAAGATGCTGCAAGAGACAGATCTGGTCAAAACTGTCTCTTGAGATGCTTATTTAATACGCCGATGATAAAAAGTGACATTTCATCACACAGTTTGAGTGATGAGTTTGCCTTAATGTCTTAATGGTCTTAATGAGAAACAACTTTTCAACCTCAGCCATTCGGTGTGCAGACTGTTTTCACTTTTCATGCTTTTTTCTGTTTGCTGCTGACTAAGAAAAGTACAAATGCTTAAACTGTCAAATTGTCCAACACTTGTGCACGAGCGCAGCAGCACAACAGGCATGCAAGAACCTCTTTTCTTTTCTGCAAATATGAAAGACGATCCCCCTTTTCCTGCCCCTGATGACTCAGACCAAACCCTCGCCTGGTGATGATGCATGGTGCAGATGTTCTGCATTAGCCAGCGCAGGATTCCTGTCAGTCTCGTGCTGCTCTGGACCAAAGGACGGTGAGCGGCCTTACAGGAATCTGTGTCAGGAATGTTTTCCATTGCATTCAATCCCCGACTGTCTCTCTCTCGCTCTCTCTTTCCCTCAGTCTGTTGCAGGTCATGAAATGCTTTTATTGTCGGGTTGTTTTAACTTGACCTGCTGTCTCTGTCTTGGCCAGGGAAAAAAAAGATCCTTGGCTCGACGGGACTGACCTGAATTGCCCCTGACAACACTTCTAGCTTTGATAAGCTCTGCAAATAAGTATGGGAACTTTATTTTGAAATAGGGCGTTTGGCATCTTTTCAATGCTGTTGCAGGAAAAACCTGGTAACTCCACTTTTCATATATTTATTTTGCTTTTATTGACAGTTGAAGCGATCGGCCATTCTATGACCCTTGGACCCGTGAAGCCCCTTTCAAACCTCATGATACACTTTCAAAACACATCAAAACGAGGTTCTCTTTCTGGAGTCCTGCAAAGGCTTTCATTTCATTTGGATGTTAGGAAGAGGTGTAAATGGATACGGGTGGTATGGGCTGTGGGTCACATCCAGCCACGTGCACACAGGTTTTAAACTTTAATGGATCGTTACAGCAGCAAATAACAGGATGCGGTCAGAATAGGAAAAAACTAAAGATAATACAAACAAATATTTGCACAATCAGACATATTGATAAATTAATGATGTGTCCAGGTGTGGAACTATTCACACAGATGGTAACATATGTAAAAAAAAAAAAAAAACAGATAGTCAGATGTGTCCAAAACGTATTGACGCAGACAGAAGTGTGCAGAAACATGCTAACATGCTAACATGCTAACACACGCTGCACAGAAATGGATAGAGAACAGCTTGTGGATGAGCATTGTCAGCTAGCACAAATAGACAGATGTATGCATCTTGCTGCACGCCGGTCCAGACGCAGCAACATGTTCAGGAATGTTCCGGAATGTTCAGGAACGTGTTCAGGAATGTGCAGTACATGTAACATGTACATGTAACATGTACATGTACCGGTCATGAGTCAGACGGGCCGAGCCATGTGGGCCGTGTCCCTTTATCTTCCAGTCACGTGTATGTGTGTGGCATGTGGTCTACCTTTGCTTATGCTATCTGTGTGTGTGTGTGTGTGTTGTGTGTGTGTGTGTGTGTGTGTGTGTGTGTGTGTGTGTGTGTGTGTGTGTGTGTGTGTGTGTGTATGTGTGTGTGTGTGTATGTGTGTGTGTGTGTGTTGGATGTCTTGGGGAAATTACTGTCAGGTTTTCCGTTAACACGCAACGTCACTTTTGGGACGGAAACGAAAGAAGAGACAGACAGAAAGAGAGAGAGAGAGAGAGAGACAGGGAGAGATGGCGGGGATGAACTGTGACACACTCTCTCTCTCTCTCTCTCTCTCTCTCTCTCTCCCTCCCTCCCTCCCTCCCTCTCTCTCTCCTGGGATCAGGGCCTGACTATATAAAGGAGGGCCCAGCACCAGGACTGAGTCAGGCTGACTGAAGGGAGAGCAGGAGAGAGATCACCCCGGATCCCACCTCCAGAGACCAACTGATCCACAGGCAGTCGTCTGAGTCCTGCAGAGGTTGAAGACGGAAGCAGAGAGGATATTGATCGACGCACCAGCAGGTATTGATCCTGAGACGAACCTGCTTGACCCGAGGACCGTTACTCCGAAGCCTGAAGAGCGACGGGGAGAAGACTCGTCGCCGGGTTCGGTAGTGAACACCTGAGCTCGTCACCGTCCGGGTGGATCGGTCAGGAGTGGAAACATGCAGGAGAAAGGCTTCTTCACCAGGAGGAAGGCAGCGGTGACACTGTGCCTGGTCCTCCTGATGCTGGTTCAACAGGTGAGTGGATTCTCTTTTTCTTTGGATGTCATCTTTTTTCTTCTTTTTTTGCACAAATTATGAAATGCATCTTCCTGCATCTGTTCCTTCCATACACTAGACTAGATGAATCCAGGTGAAAGTCCCTTATTGAGTTCACCTAGTAAATCCACATCAGACCAAAAGGTGAAAGGATGCAACTCAATATTAGGAGGCTTGTCTTGTTTCAATAAAAATAGGAAAAAAATAGGAAAACTGATTTTCCTTATGTTTGCACTTTGTTGTATATGGTGAGATGGTTCACTTACATGACATCTACATCTAATCTACTATTATGATATGAAACGCATCAATGTTTCTTTTTGTTTGTACTGTCTGTTCCCTGTGCACTCTTACTGATACTGTGTGTGTGTGTGCACCAGGTATCTGCAGGTCCGTTGCCCTCTCAGGACCAGGACCAGGACCAGGTCCAGGTCCAGTCCAGTTCGGTCCGGGCGCTGAGGAGGACAGCTCGGATGACCCCGCTCTGGAGGATCATGAACAGCAAGCCGTTCGGCGCGTACTGCCAGAACAACTACGAATGCTCCACCGGGCTCTGCAGGTAACCGGGGGGGCACCGAAGTAATCAAGTAGAAGTACTGGTACTCTGGCTCATTTTTGTTTGTTGAATACTCTATTCTGATTGGCCAGTGAACACTAATTGATTTCTAACCAGATTAACTGGCGACACCTCCAGAGAGACTCTTCAGTTACTAGTTTTTTAGCGGAAACTTGCAATACAATTATTTTAAATCAATACTTTGTTTCAACTGATGAATGTGTTTGGTTTATTTTGATACTGACTCTCTCTGTTCATGATCTCTTCTTATTGACTGAAGACATGAGAGTCTGAAATCCATTCCACTGTTCAGTCTGTGACTCGTCTCTTTACTCGTGTTACTGCATAGATAGTTCTACTGCTAATACTACCAAGCTAGCAAGGCAACTAGGCAAAGTCAAATACTTCAGTCAAAAAGTAGTTTAATTAAAGTTAAATTACTGAATTTGAAAAGTACATTTGCTCAAGTTCAGAGTTCACGTCCCACTGTGGCCAGTAAACATGTCTGTGATTACTGGATGTTACTATGAGGAGTAAACACAAACAACAACAAATGCTAAGTGTTGTGTTGTTGTGTTGTTGTGTTGGATGAATTCACTCACACATTCCTGTATTTCTTCCCCCTTTCTGCTCGTCTCCTCAGGGCAGGCCACTGCTCCATGAGCCACCGGCCGGCCTCAGAGCCGGTGAAGTACTAGACCGGGACGTCGGCGGCGTTCACGTCATCAGGCGTCATCAGGCGTCGGGTTTCTGATGACTGGGATATGAACTTTATAAATCTGGGATACGGCGTGTATACGTGCCGAAAGGGAATACTTGACTATCGCTAATAATATCTGAATGTTTCAATCTGCAGCCACACAGCAGCAGGTGGTTTCATCCCAGCAATCTGATTGGTCCGACATAGTCCGGTTTAATTCCCATCACGGTGAGGCGACGCACGTTAAAAGGCAAAGGGAACAATAAGTTAAATAATAGGAGGTCGGGAAAACGTCAACAGGGAATGTTGTGCGAAATACTTGATTTTTTTTTTTACCATAGGATATGATGTCATCAGAGGGGAAACGATTAAGAACCAACCAGAATCTCAAAAAGTGTGAAAAAGACGAACGGGGGGTGGAGGGGGGGGGGCACCTGAACGCAACGTCTTCCACTCTGGACCAATCGCCTTCGTCTCTGAAGGTTTTGAATTGTTTTGTGAAAAACTTTATTGATATAATTCACTCTGATGTGTGAGGTTTTATCTGTGATGTTAGATTAGAAACACCAGATATTTAGCTGCGCCGCGTTTTGCACAATCCACGTCTCAATCGCCTCCAGGCTTTTAGTCCTTTAGTCCTTTCACCCCTTCGTGATTGAACTCAACTGGTCATGAAGGCGTTCCAACCGTTTTTCAGTATATTAGTATATTATATACTATATAGTATATTACACTTGTTATCTGTCAGATTGTTTCGCTGATGGAAGGAACAGGGAGCAGTCCGGCGTTTAAAGGTTGCTGACCTTTTACATTCCCCAGATTTCATAATCTCACGCGTTCCTCTCGATACGTTATCAGCGGACCGTGTGGACGAGATGGTTGTCCCACACGCGCTTCCCATTCCCAAGAGGAATTGTTTGGAATTTTTTACTGTAAAATGTCAGACAGATTGCAACAGATTGCCGTTGACTTCTTCCTGGTTTGGCATCATTACTTGTTTCATTCCTGTTTTAAAGTTGTGCTGCATCAGAGAAGAGCGCCCCCTGTCCCCGTAGATGCAGCCGATTCGCCCCGAATGAAATTCTGGTGTCGGGTACGGTCACTTCTCCGGCCACAGGAAGTGACCGGTGCACTGTGCTGTTATAACCCAATGGTAAAAAGGGCAAAAACGAGGAGAGAGGAGCCAGTCGGGTGTTGAACTCGAGACGGAGATGGAGAGGAGGGAAGAAAGAGATCACAGAAATGGAGCAGAGGTTACAAAATATTGCTCAGACACCCTCAACACGTTCACATGTTTTAACACGTTCACATGTTTTTTAGAGATCTAGTTAGCCTGGGCCGAGCTCGGCCTCAACGTTTCAAAAGCACAAATCCCTCCGCTGGGCTGAAAGCCGTTCATCTAAAACCACGTCATTCAGATTTTGGATATTGGATATTTTATTTATTGCATACCCATTTTACTTTATTTTATTTGCTGTTTTTTTTTATATCTTTCTTTTATATTTGAATGAAGGTTTATGTTGAAAAATGATCGATGACCCTGACTGGATTTCCTCTGGATGGTTTTCCTTCTTTTCCAGTCGGTACTTTCCCGCCAAGCGATAGATTTCTCCTGCTCAGACCATCTCAAATCTTTCATTCACCCAAACTTTCTAACCACTAGACATATCTCGGCTGCGGTGTACAAATATTAGGAACACCTTCGTGATTACGAGTCGCTCTTTTTGCACAATCCATGTCTTTCTCAAGTCTTCTCAAGTCTTCTCAAGTCTTCTCAAGTCTAGTCCAGAGCAGGTGGTCCTGATATTTTCGTACACTCGGCATGTTTGTGAAACGTTTGAGCAGGATTGCACTTTTAAACCCAAATTATCTTTGTACTGTGTACTATCTGTGTACTGTGTTACTCGTGTCCAGAGGAAAAGCTGAATAAAAGCGTGGGGAAAGAAACACAAGTGTTGTATCTGTGTGATTTGTGGTGGTGAATTCCCACAAATAACTACTTTTAACATGGTTGTTGGTGTCGACATTGTAGAAGAAGTGACGGTTCGAGTTACTTCAAACCTGAAATAAATGTTGGAGATAATAAAGACGACAAGAACAGTCACTCTCTCGCCTCATTCAACAATTATCACCGAGACGCCCCTTGAGCAAGGCACTTAACCGTCAACTGAGGTGATGAATCAACAGACTGTGTTGTGAACCTTCCCCTGACGAATAAAGGTTTACAAAGCATTTGAGAGGAATAAGTGTTGTGGATGGAGGATGGCTGCAGGTGTGTATTCACTGTACAACAGACATGCATGAGTGCTCTGTAGTTTGCATTGATTCACGCTCGGCAATATGAAACCCGTGTGACTCATGCATCCCATCTGCAACAGGATATTTACACTTTCACTGCGAAGCTCTGAGTCACGCACCTTGACTCGTGCTTCGATCGTGTCGCTGCCAGGTTGAATTCGGGGAATTTCTATCTAATAAATCATCAGAGAAATATTGAGTCCAGACCCCTCCAGCTCCAGTCTGCTGTCAGGGTTCATGAAGCAGCAGCGAAGAGTCAAACAGCTGCTGGGTTTGGGTGCTCAGTGTTTCCCAACGACGGGGGTGAGCCAAGTGTGCGAGTGGAATAAACCGACAGAAACCTACAAGTCATGTGGGCTGTACGTCTCCAGATGGGTTTTTCTATAGGGAAGAGGTGTGTATGAGTGCGGGAGGCAGTATGCATGCATGTGAGCATTAGGGTGACCTGCTCTTTCCATGAACTAGACTAGGAAATAGACTTGATTCCTCCTGTTCAGTCTCTGCCCCTTTAAGACGAGGTCCAGGCCTGGAGTCCCGGTCACCCTCACCTGGGTCAGACCTGAGTCTCCCTGACCCTCACTGGTTTGTTACCATTTGTAACAGCTAATGGGGATCCTGATAAACCAATAAACCAACATTCTGCTGTGTTGATGGGCTTTCCATCTCAATAGTTGAATGTTCAGGAATGAAACTAAACACACACTTACACTTCCTCAGTCCTGATTTCAACCACCTCACTCCACCATGGTCGACTCTGGGGGGAGAAACAAAGTCAGACCAGCATATTCTCTTTGATAATGAAACATGGACATTTAATAACCTTCCCTATGAATGATGTTCCATACAACATCACTGATATCCACCATGAAACAACATGACCCAGCTTCACAGTCTGACTGAGAACATCATGGCTGCCAACTCCACCCCTCTAGAAGACATTGCCTCTGCCTGGCAGCAAGCCTCTCCATACCTGAGAGTGTCCAGTCTCCAGTGTGGATCCTCCAGTCCAGCAGAGAGCAGCTTCACTCCTGAGTCTCCTGGGTGATTGTAGCTCAGGTCCAGCTCTCTCAGATGGGAGGGGTTGGAGCTCAGAGCTGAGGCCAGAGTAGCACAGCCTTCCTCTGAGACCAGACAGCCTGACAGCCTGGAAACACACAAGACAAGATACATGTTAGATGTTTTTAGTCTACTACTCTGAGATCAGCTGCTAGCAGAAGCTTGAACTGTCTCCAATACAAACAGCTGAACCCAAAGA
>JAXDDW010000373.1:0-29478 GCA_034670385.1 Hoplostethus mediterraneus | reverse complement strand
AGTACATCTGAGATCATAAAATCTTAACCATGATGCGTTAGACAGAAATGGACCTGTTCAGAGCTAGGACTGCTGCCTGTTAATATCTGCTGGGCAGGTGAAGCTTGGACTCATCTTGATGGACGTTGTCTTCATTTCAAGTTAGTCGTTAATGGATGTGATGGTTTTCTGTTTTGTCTTGACAGGTGTTGATGGTCAGACTCTGACCAATCTGAACCAGTGGTTAAAAAACCTGCAGAGTCCACAGATTGACCTGTACAGGCTCTGGATTCACATTCAGTGCTTTGCTATATGCTTGGATCAGACAGGCTCCTGGAAAAGGACTGGAGTGGATTGCCTTCATTTCTCAACCAAGTGGAGCAGCATCTACTACTCTCAGTCAGTCCAGGGTCGGTTCACCATCTCCAGAGACAACAGCAGACAGCAGGTGTATCTCCAGATGAACAGTCTGAAGACTGAAGACTCTGCTGTTTATTATGTGCTCGACATCCACAGTGACTGGAGTAGGTTGAGCAGCTGTACAAAAACTCAACAAGTCAAACCAAGTCAAAGAGTTGCTTGATGCACTTTTCACATCACATGACATCATCACACACTTAGAGGAACACACAGTCTCAATCAAGATGCTACTTCATGTATATGTCTTGTTTATTTTGAATTAGAATTTTGAATTGAATTTGAATTCATACTTATATACATATACATACATACTACATACTTTATAAAAACTAAGTTCTCTTAGTGGTTTTCTCTGTGAGGAGGTGTCAAGGTAAAACTCTGATGTCTCCATCTCTATAGTACATTTCTCTAATCCTGTGGTCATGAGTAGCTCAATGGGTAGAGCCACACTGAGGCATTTGATTCCCACTGAAGCAACCCATGATAAGAATGGATGATCTTGTCGTGGAAATTGACTGCAAGCACTCAGAACTCTTGAAATAATACACAAAACATTGATAGGTTGAAGTATAAAAATATATTGTACACAGATATATTGGAGAGAAATACCTTGAACCAGGCGGCTCTCCAGAAAGCCAGAATCTCTACATGCTCTCTCTCACTGAAAACCAGCTAACTATAATCTTTATAGTTTCTTTAGGAACAAAGAAGTCACCTGTGATTGGTTCCCCATACGAAGACAACACTCCACTATCTCCACATAGTAGTGGTCTGGTCAAGGTCAGATTTATGACTTCCTTGTCATAGGCGGAGCCAGAATGGTGTCCCGGGTGGCACTGGACACCCCTGATATCTGATTGGCCACCCCGGGTTCCACCCTAAAATTCCATTCGCTATCACTGTCAGTTTGATGCTGATTGACATCTCATTTGACCTCTTGTTGAAAGAAGCGTTTATTTTGACATCTGGCGGCACCTTTTTCAAATCGAGGACGAGGAAGAGAGAATATTTTCCACAGCTCACGAGTCACACGAGCGACTGACGCCCGGGTCACTGGACACGGAAAGAAAAGGAAGCACCGTGATTGGCGCCGATTGAGCAAGAAGGAGTTTGGTTGTTCACACCAGACGATCTCCGCTGCTTTTAATGTGGGGGTTTGGTCTCTCTCTCTCTCTCTCTCTCTCTCTCTCTCTCTCTCTCTCTCTCTCTCTCTCTCTCTCTCTCTCTCTCTCTCTCTCTCTCTCTCTCTCTCTCTCTCTCTCTCTCTCTCTCTCTCTCTGTACTTGTGTGCGTGTGCCTGCTTCTCTCTCTCTCCGTTCCTGTGTCTGACTTCCTGCCGAACTTGACGCATAGAAAAAAAGGTTTTGTCTCCAGTTACAGTAACTCTCAAGAGTTAGGCTATAATCTCTGTGTATCAACTGTTTCTCTTTGGGAAACCTTCAAAGTGTAAGAAAGGTTAGCTAGCCAGCTAACTACAGTCAGATTCATAATATGTCAGCCGCTTAGCTGCTTAGATGCCAGATTAGGGTTACACACTCATTTTCTGTCATGGACTATGGACCCCCTGAAGTAGCCTTGGCCACCCCCTTGCCACCCCATGTATAAAACTCTAGTTCCGCCACTGTTCCTTGTAGGGCCTAACTAGCTCACTGTGCAATACACAGACACATGTTCATGGCACACGACACAGTATCAGACACGAAATAATGACTAATAAATGATAAATTCTAGCTTTGTGTGCAAATTTACTTTCACAAAGTCATGGTGCTGTAAAGCACTTTGGAGTGAACTGAGATACAACAATGACAAAGGAAATAAAACCACCAATAACAGCTCACTGCTACAACTTGACAACTAGTGTAATTACTTGACGAGGCCGACTTCGGTCACATTATATCCTCAATAAAGGATGAAGCTTACTTCCAACAGAGGAGTCCAACAATTCTTCACATGCCTCCATGAAACAACACATGTGCAGTATGTACGGTAACAAGAACAGGAAACTGAACACAGCTTGAGAATGAATAAAGTGAATTACACACCAATAACACAGCGATCATTATAACATAATGATCCACAACAGGGTAACTCAACACCCCGACATAAAGCAGAGTTGATTTCCACCCAGTGGGATTTTTTTACTGCCCCAGAAAAAATTAGCGGGTCAGCAGGTGTATTAAAGTGAGGGAGTCACATTTTGGAGGAACAGAAAGGGGGGTTCGGAAAAGTACCCCAAACAAATTCCTGAAATTAACTCCACTTTTAAAGCAGTCACTTCACTGTGTCGATGCAATGTGTTTTTCCCGGGTTTTCTCGGGCTATAAAGATTTTTCATATCACGCTGTAAGTCGAGGAAAAAGGGAACAGCAGTCCCCCCAGTTCAGCTTCAACACAAACCATGTTCTCTTTTAGCTCTGCTGCTTTTGGGCTGGCGGGCTGGATTGTGAGTCTCTCTGGGGTTTAAATTGTCATGTAAAACATCAGCTTCTTATAGTTCAATGTAATGGACAATGGGGTTTACAAAGTTTTTTCTACTTTCCACAGGTTTTGAAATGTGAAACAGCTGAACCCACCAGCCTTCTGCTTTTCCAAACCGGGGCCCCCCCCTCTGCCCCATCACCTGTCGGTCCCCCTATTCTCTCAACGCTATTATCCCAACTTGGATCAGACACCCTGCAGGGAAAGGATGGAGTGGATTGGGAAAAAATTTATATGGGGGCCTCTTATACAAAGATTCACTAAAGAAAAAGTTCAGTTTTCTCCTTGATCTTCCAGCAACACAGGGGCCCTTTTAAAGGGACAGAATCTGCATTCTGAAAGGACACCCCAGTGTTTTATTGGGCCAGGAGCCCCCAAAGTAACCCCAAACCATAAAGTAGACGGGTAAAAAAAAAACCCTCAACCCCAAAAACACTTGCATAAAGGGCCACCAGGGAGGCCCCCTCAGCCCCCCTGTTTACACAAGGCCAGTTCCCGATGAAGTGGGAAACAATTTTTGGGATCCCATAAAGGGCCACTGACAAAGTAAAAAGGAAAAAATATAAAAACCAAAAATTATCGGGACAACCCAGAAACATCCGGGTAACCATGATGAATGATTTTGCCCAACTCGTCTGGAGAAAGAAAAATCTTTTTTGGGTTATTATTAAAAATAAGATGATTTTTTTATACAACCTTTTCTGCTTTCCCAAAGGGTTTTAAAGGTTTAACCAAATCTTTTTAAAACCCTTCAAATCCAGAATTTCAGCCATTGTTGTATAAGAAAATTTTATTTTATTTGGATATTTCTGTTTTTATTTGGGAAAAAAAAGTTATGTCTTCGTTCCCACCGTTCAGGTAAAAGTCCCAACCATTTTTCTCTGTAGCTTGCCACTGTGGTATTTCAGTTTTCCTGCCCAAAAACCTTCCAGCATTTTGACTAAATAAGATGTTTTCCCTAAAGGTATGATAAAAATGCGGGGGATGTATCTTTACTGGTTGTGACAGATGTGTTCAGCAGGTCCCAACTGACCCAGCCAGACTCTCCCCCCTTTGCGGGCCTGGTCTTGACCTTCTTCTTTTTCAGGTCTTGGATCTTCTATTTCAGTAAATTGTTAAAGTCCCCTTATAGGGAAACCAGGGAGGGGGGACGTGAGAAATGTGTGGCAGCAGTTTTGCTCATTGTACGACACCCCAGTGAAACCCAAACATTTAGAGGACAAAAGTGTGTGGAAAGAAGTACAGCTGTGTTTCGTGGCCAAGGGGACTCTTTCCCCTAGGACACAGTGACCAAACCCAAGGGCGCAATGAGAAAAACCCCTTTTCCGCCCACATGCAGCCAACATCATATTAAAGCCTGTAATTAAATTGTTTTCAGTCAAAACTTTGTGTCCCTGTTGTTTTTTCAGATAGGGAAGCAGCTGTATAACCTCAGATCAAATTTTTGGATGATCTTTTGTTTCCCCTACTGATCTAAAGTCAGGGGAAAAAATTCATTTTGTTTCCATCTCTATTTGACATCCACTTTGTTTTTGGTGCTCTTGCCCTGGGGCCCTGACTTTTAAAACCCCTTTTTTAAACCCTTTTATTTCCCAAGGGGAAGATCTCCCTGAGCAGGGAAGTTTTTGTGGAAACCCACCCTGCTTCCCCTTCCCTTTTGCTAAATGGGAACCCCCCGGAAAGCGTAGTGTCAGCTTTGGGAGAGGGTGTCCCCCCCAAGGAAGTAAAAGGGAAAAAACCCCCCCTGCCCCTTTTCCCCCCCAAACAAGTTGCCCTTTTGGGGAACTATTGTGTATTTCCCCCTAAAGGGGGGGTTGTGATAATAGGGTTAGCAGTTGTTTTAAAGTAGTATTTCGTAGCAGTTTACTGGGTTTTTGCAATAACAAAAAAAAACACTGTTTTCCCCTTAAATGAACCCCCAAAATTTTTAACAAGTTCAAAAACCCATAATTTTCACCCAATTCTTGTCAAAGAAAAAGTTTCAAATGTGGATGGCAAATTTTTTTTTTTTTTCCAAAATATGAAATTTTCATGTCTTTGTCCTTTTAAAGTTCCCCCATTTTCGGGGTTGAAACACCAACAGTATGTGCTCCTTATTACTGCCCCACTATGTAGAGCGATGAATGCTGTGACAGTATTTAAAATTCCCTTTTTTTTTGTCATTTGACAGCTTGGGGCCCAATTTTATTGTAGCCCCATGAAAAAAAGGAAAGTACATTTTTTTAAAGGGGGGAGCTTTTTAAATTTTTCATTTCTGTGTTTTTAGACAAGTCTAGACAAAATGGGAAAACAATATTTTTTTGTTTTTTACAAAAGTTTTTTAAATCTGACCCAAAAAAGTTGCTGCATTTCTTGATATGAAGTTTTGAATCCAAAATACAATTTTAAATTTTTTGCAAACAGTTTACATTTTTTATAATTTTAAATAAATATCAAAAAATAAGTTTTAATTTTATAAAACCTTTCCTACAACAAAGATGAAACCAATGCTTTAAAGTTTAAAACTGTTTTTCAGTGGGAAATTTCAAGGTTTAAATGTTTTTCAAATACTTTGATGTTTTTGATAATCAATAGGTTTTTTCTATTTTTTGTTGTCATTGATGGGAAATGGTCACTGAAAACGTCCCACAACCGTTGCAGTACAACTGCTATGATGCAGCAGTCAATATGCATCTGTGCTACATGTTCCCTGTTTAAACCTGCAGAGGGAGGTCTATGCAAAGTCTTCCTCCCTTATAGCTGAACGATCAGCAGCACTCATATCATTTGTGGCAGTTTGATCAACCTGAGAAAGACATTGATCAGAAAGCACTGAAGTGTCTTTTCAATAACAATGGGTCATATGACTGCCTGGAGTTTATTCTTTGTAGTCATCATACACGGTAAGAAAAACAGTTGGGCAGTTTTACACTAAATACTTTCCTTAAATGTCTGACCTGAGATTTCCAAGTCTGATGGCTGATGACCACAGTCACCTTGTCTTTGTCTACAGGAGTGTGGAGTGAGATCAAACTGGACCAGTCTCCTTCTCAGGTGAAAAGACCTGGAGAGACAGTGAAGATGTCATGTACCATATCAGGGTATTCCATGACAAGCCACTATATACACTGGGTACGGCAGAGGACAGGGAAAGCACTGGAGTGGATTGGGAGGATGGACACAGGTTTCAAACTCTGCTAGCTATGCCAACTCCTTTCAAAGCCATTTCACCCTGACTGAAGACGTGTCCAGCAGCACTCAGTACCTGGAGGCCAAGAGCCTGAGAGAAGAAGACTCTGCTGTTTACTTCTGTGCTCGAAGACACAGTGACTGAAGATGGAGGAGCAGCTGTATAAAAACCTGCACAAACAACAAGCATCAATGTATCTCAATGACATCTGCAGACTTTTTCTCACCCTCAGCATGTTCACAACGTAGAAAGCCTACATTGGTGCAGAGATTATATTGATTGGTGTTTTGTTAAACCGTGATCATAAACCCTTACTTCTTTATGATATATCATCAAATAAAGTATTTTCAGCTGCCTAAAATTATTTCATATTTTATTGCCAATTGCCAATTTTACTGTTATTTAGTATACAATAATTTCTCATTTGCAGATGAACTTCATTCAGTTAATGTTCAAACACCCTGATCTATTGTAGTAGTCTGACATGCAGTCTGTTAGAAACATATTTTCATGAGTGATAATGTCCATTTAAAAGTACAATAAAACAAAGATGCTTCTCTTCATTTTGAATACATTCCTTAGATGTTGATGCTGCTGTGAAATTAGATGATCCCTTCACTAATGTTTATAGGACTTGGGATGACAGGAATACCTGGATGAATCATAAAACAACTTGTTAGCATGTACCTCCTTGGACATGTAAAATACATATTTTGATACATATTCTCTAATATATCAATATATCAATATTCTGATGAAATATCAACTCAATCTCATCTCAACCCTTCTTTACCTGTGGGTCAAATTGAACCCTAATAGTCTCCGCAGCAACCCCAACAACGGACTGTTTCAGCTGCTGCAGTCAGGCAAGCGCCTCCGTAGTCACGCTGCCAAAACAGAGAGACTGAGACGGAGTTTCTTTCCTCAGGCCATCAGGACTGTGAACTCTGACCTCACCAGGACCCACCAAGACCCACACACTGCCCCTCTTATACACACACACACACACACTCACACACACATACTTAGATAATGACTACACATGATTTATATTATATACATACATACGATTTATCATTTTTCTATTCTATTTTTAAGTACTCTTACAGTAAATATTGTGTTGTTTTTTATATAAGAGCTTTTACTGTAATACTGTAAATATTGTGTTGGTTTTTTACTGGAAATACTGTTTATTATTGCACTTTTGCACATTCCCGTCGAGCATTGCCACATTTTCATTTCACTGCACACCCCATGTGTGTATGTGACAAATAAAGTTCTTGAATCGTGAATCGTGAATCTTGAATATTGTACAAGCATTGAGCAGGATTCTCCCATTTCATCAAACAATAACTGAGAGACAAGTCCAATCCAGTACGATCCTCCCTCCCTATGAGGAGGAGTCAATGCAAAACTCTGATGTCTTCTGTCTCTACTTATCTGACTGCAGAGAGGATGAGAGAGAACAGTGGACACACAGTTTAACATGATGGGCTATAGGACAGGACTGCTGCTGTTAACTATCTGCTGGGCAGGTGAAGCTTTGGACTCATCTTGATGTGACGTTGTCTTCATTCAAGTTAGTCATTTAATGGATGTGATGGTTTTCTGTTTTGTCTTGACAGGTGTTGATGGTCAGACTCTGACAGAATCTGAACCAGTGGTTAAAAATCCTGCAGAGTCCCACAAATTGACCTGTACAGCTTCCGGATTCACATTCAGTAGCTATGAGATGGCTTGGATCAGACAGGCTCCTGGAAAAGGACTGGAGTGGATTGCCTATATCAGCAGTGGTGGTGGTGGTAGCAAATACTACTCTCAGTCAGTCCAGGGTCGGTTCACCATCTCCAGAGACAACAGCAGACAGCAGGTGTATCTCCAGATGAACAGTCTGAAGACTGAAGACTCTGCTGTTTATTATTGTGCTCGAGATCCACAGTGACTGGAGTAGGTTGAGCAGCTGTACAAAAACTCAACAAGTCAAACCAAGTCAAACAGTTGCTTGATGCACTTTTCACATCACATGAAATCATCACACACTTAGAGGAACACACAGTCTCAATCAAGATGCTACTTCATGTATATTTCTTGTTTATGTTGAATACAGTTAGTATTGATACTATATACAGTACATACTAAATACTCTATAAAAACTAAGTGATCTTTGTGGTTTTCTCTGTGAGGAGGTGTCAAGGTAAAACTCTGATGTCTCCATCTCTATAGTACATTTCTCTAATCCTGTGGTCATGAGTAGCTCAATGGGTAAAGCCACACTGAGGCATTTGATTCCCACTGGAGCAACCCATGATAAGAATGGATGAACTCATGGTGCTGTAAAGCACTTTGGATACAAGTGAACTGAGATACAACAATGACAAAGGAAATAAAACCACCAGTAACAGCTGACTGGTACAACTTGTTAGAGTATAATTAGGACATCTTGGTTTACCAACCCATGAGAAAAACAGGAAAGAGGGCAGAGGAAGCTTCAATTAGAAACCCGAAATGCAATAATTCACTAAATAATATGATCAAGCTCCAAGCAGAAGACTTCAACAACACAGCTGACTATTACTGTGTGTACTTTTAATAACTGTGATGCAAACCTGTTTATAAGGCATCTGAGAAAAACACATAGTTGGATGATTATTGATTTACATTTATATTTTCTTTAATCAGATCAATAAAATATGTTGATCAATTTATTTCATCACACAGATTTCAAATAGAATACATACAAAGTCTGGTAGAACCTTCCATATATAAAATGTGATATTATAGTTTCATTTTCTAAATTTCCTCATAATTGTTTTCCTGGAAGTTTACATGTTATAAACTATTATCTGGTAGCAGTGAGACACAGCAGGGGATCGGACACGTACACAAACTACTTCCTGTATTAACTCCACTATTAAGCAGACTCACTTCACTGTGTCGATGCAAAGTGTACTTCCTGGTTACTCTGCTATAAAGAGTTCATATCACGCTGTCAGTCGAGGCAAAAGAGGAACAGCAGCTCCCACCAGTTCAGCTTCAACACAAACCATGTTCTCTGTAGCTCTGCTGCTGTTGCTGGCAGCTGGATCCTGTGAGTCTCTCTGGGTTTGACATGTCATGTACAACATCAGCAGTTCTTATAGTTCAATGTAACTGGACAATGTGTTACAAAGTGTTTCTACTTTCCACAGGTGTGAAATGTGAACAGCTGACTCAGCCAGCCTCTCTGACTGTCCAGCCAGGTCAACCTCTGACCATCACCTGTCAGGTCTCCTATTCTCTCAGCAGCTATTATACAGCTTGGATCAGACAGCCTGCAGGGAAAGGACTGGAGTGGATTGGGATGAAAGATACTTGAGTCTCACTACAAAGATTCACTAAAGAACAAGTTCAGTATCTCCTTAGACTCTTCCAGCAACACAGTGACTCTACAGGGACAGAATCTGCAGTCTGAAGACACAGCAGTGTATTATTGTGCCAGAGACCCACAGTAATCCAAACCATCAGTAGACCTGTACAAAAACCCCTCAATCCCTGAACACTTGCATGAAGCCACCAGAGGAGGCGCCCTCAGCCCACTGATACATTCAAGGCCAGTTCCCTGATGAAGTGGAGAAACAATCTTTGGATATATGAAGCACTGACAAAGTAGAAAGGATGAAATATGAAACCTAAATTATCTGACAATCAGAAACATCCAGCTAACCATGATGAATGATTTTGTCACTCAGTCTGGAGAAGAATCTTTCTTGGTCATTATTTTAAAATAAGATGATTATTTTTATACAACCTTTTCTGCATTCAAAGGTTTAAAGGTTAACCAACATTTTACATCAATCCATAATGTCAGCCATTGTTGTATAAGAGAAGGTTTCATATAGTGGATAGTCTGATTTTATTTTGGAATGAAAGTTCATGTCTTCATGTTCCCACCAGTTCAGGTAAAAGTCCAACCATGTTCTCTGTAGCTCTGCCACTGCTGGTAGTCAGATCCTGTCACTAACTTCACAGACATGTAGACTAAATAAGATGCTTTCTCAGAGTATGATAACATGCAGGATGTATCTTTACTGTTGTGACAGATGTGTTCAGTCAGGTACCACTGACCCAGCCAGACTCTCCGACCCTGCAGCCTGGTCTCTGACCTTCTTCTGTCAGGTCTCTGGATCTTCTATCATCAGTCATGTTAAAGATCACCTATAGGGAAACCATGAGTGGACGTGAGCAATGTGTGGCAGCAGTAATGCTCATTGTAATGACACATCCAGTGCAACACACACACTTAGAGGACAGAGTGTGTGGACTGAAGCTACAGCTGTGTTTCTGTGGCCAAGAGACTCTTTCCCCTAGAGACACAGTGATCCAACCAAGCAGCACATGAGAGAAACCATCCGCCCACATGCAGCCAACATCATATTCATGCCTGTAATTAAATTGCATTCAGTCAAAACATAGTGAACCTGTTGTCATTCAGATATGGAAGCAGCTGTATCAACCTCAGATCAAATCTGATGATCTTGTGATCAACTACTGATCTGGAGTCAGTGAGAAATTCAGTTTGCTTCCATCTCTATTTGACATCCACTTCTGTGTTGGTGCTCTTGACATGTGGCCTGACAGTTCAACACTTTATTAACCTTTATTTACCATGGAAGATCTGATGAGCATGAAGATTTGTCGCAACACCCTGCTTTACATTCCTTGCTCAAGGGAACCTCGGCAGCAGTAGTGTCAGCATGGGAGAGCGTGTCTCCCCCAGGAAGTCAAACTGGAAACCCTCCTGCCCCTTGCCCCCCAACAAGTTGACATATTGACTCATTGATTTATTTCCACTGAGAGGTTGTGATAATAGTAGTAGCAGTAGTATTAGTAGTAGTCGTAGCAGTTTAACTGGGTTATTGCAATAACAGAGAACATTTTCTCTCCTTGACTCTCCCCTTGTTGGTTCCAGTTCACTGAAGGAGGTGAATCTCTCTCTGTTTGTCCACTTGCACATGCAGAGCATTGGTGTCCATGTTGATTATCACTGGGGTTCAGGTTTGGTTGCTCTATACATGTGATAGTGTTCAATCAGCATGATTTCAGCAGTTGCTGCATCAGTCATCATGTTGTAGATTGATCTGCTGTCCACACCAACTCTGTTCACAGGCCACTCCTTAGCTCTGGTGGCATCAGAGCCCATAGCTCTGGAGGATCTGAGCCTTAACCCTCTCATCCCTTTGATTTGGTCTTTTTAAAATCATTTTTAGATATTTTCAACATGAATTGTGCATCAAATAACCATCACATTATGAAATGTATTTTGTTTCAATGATTAAATACAAACTAAACTGATAGTTAATGATGTCTTTGACTTTTCATCATTCACTGAATTGCAGTTTCAACACTTCAAAAATTCCCTATTGTAGTTATGTGTAGTTGTGAGGGAATGATGCACATTTAACTTTTAATTAGTTCAATTGATTCAAATAGAATTATCATCAATATGCAAATGAGCCTCTATCTACTGAACATAAGGAGGAGAAGAGTCTGT
Organism: Hoplostethus mediterraneus; assembly: GCA_034670385.1. NCBI lineage: Eukaryota > Metazoa > Chordata > Actinopteri > Trachichthyiformes > Trachichthyidae > Hoplostethus > Hoplostethus mediterraneus. The sequence goes on along the minus strand of JAXDDW010000373.1, from coordinate 17,902 downwards.
CTCTCTTTCACTCAGAGGACAGAAGAGCTCCCATCACTTCAGCTTCAACAGAAACCATGTTCTCTGCAGCTCTGATGCGGCTGCTGGCAGCTGGATCCTGTGAGTAGATCCCAGTGGATCGATACTTAAAAACACATTCAAACGTTGAATCATGAGATGAATGATGTCGATCATCTTTTTGTCCACAGGTGTGTACAGCATTGATCTCATCCAGCCAGACTCAGTGGTTGTGAAGCCTGGCCATTCTTTGACCATCACCGGCCAGGTCTCTGGCTATTCCTTGTCTGATAGCAGCTATGGAACCCTTTGGATCAGACAGTGTAAAGGAAAACCACTGGAATGGATTTTTCATCAATGGGGCAGAAGCGGTGGAAGCTTTTATCAAAACAATGCTCTGAAAAACAAGTTCAGCTACAGCAGAGACATTTATGTTGGAACGGTGACTATAACAGGGCAGAATGTGCAGACTGAAGACACAGCAGTGTATTACTTTGTGCGAAGACCCACAATCATCCAAACCATCAGTAGACCTGTACAAAAACCCCTCAATCCCTGAACACTTGCATGAAGCCACCAGAAGAGCCACCCTCAGCCAACTGATACATTCAAGGCCAGTTCCCTGATCAAGTGGAGAAACAATCTTTGAAGATATGAAGCACTGACAAAGTAGAATAATAACACAACCTTTTCTGCATTCAGAGGTCTTAAGATGAACCCAAAGTTTAACATCAATCCATAATGTCAGCAATTCTTGTCTAAGAGAAGGTTTCAAATAGTGGATAGGCTGATTTTATTTTGGAATATGAAACTTCATGTCTTTGTCCTCTGAAGTTCCCACCAGTTCAGGTGAAACACCAACAGTATGTGCTCCATATTACTGCCTACTATGTAGAGCGATGAATGCTGTGAGAGAATTTCAGTTCTTTGTTCTGTCATTTGACAGCATGGTCAATTCACTTGTAGCCTCCATGAAAACAGAAGTACATTTAGAGGAGGGAGCTTTAATGTATCATTGCTGTGTTGCTAGACAAGTCTAGACAACATGGGAAACAACTATTTTCTGTTTTCACAAAACGTTTTTCAAATCTGACCAAAACGTTGCTGCATTTCTTGATATGAAGTGTGAATCCACATACATTTGCATTCATTGCATCAGTTTACATTTTGATAATAAGTAAATATCAAAAAATATGTTTTAATTCACTAAACAACCATACCTACAACAAACATGAAACCAATGCTAATGTTTAAAACTGTTTTTCAGCTGAATTGCAGGTTAAATGTTTCAAAATACTATGATGTTGTTGATAATCAATAGGTATTTTACTATTTTTTGTTGTCATTGATGAAACTGGTCACTGTGAATCGTCCCACAACCGTTGCAGTACAACTGCTATGATGCAGCAGTCAAAATGCATCTGTGCTACATGTTCCCTGTTTAAACCTGCAGAGGGAGGTCTATGCAAAGTCTTCCTCCCTTATAGCTGAACGATCAGCAGCACTCATATCATTTGTGGCAGTTTGATCAACCTGAGAAAGACATTGATCAGAAAGCACTGAAGTGTCTTTTCAATAACAATGGGTCATATGACTGCCTGGAGTTTATTCTTTGTAGTCATCATACACGGTAAGAAAAACAGTTGGGCAGTTTTACACTAAATACTTTCCTTAAATGTCTGACCTGAGATTTCCAAGTCTGATGGCTGATGACCACAGTCACCTTGTCTTTGTCTACAGGAGTGTGGAGTGAGATCAAACTGGACCAGTCTCCCTCTCAGGTGAAAAGACCTGGAGAGACAGTGAAGATGTCATGTACCATATCAGGGTATTCCATGACAAGCCACTATATACACTGGGTACGGCAGAGGACAGGGAAAGCACTGGAGTGGATTGGGAGGATGAACACAGGTTCAAACTCTGCTAGCTATGCCAACTCCTTTCAAAGCCATTTCACCCTGACTGAAGACGTGTCCAGCAGCACTCAGTACCTGGAGGCCAAGAGCCTGAGAGAAGAAGACTCTGCTGTTTACTTCTGTGCTCGAAGACACAGTGACTGAAGATGGAGGAGCAGCTGTATAAAAACCTGCACAAACAACAAGCATCAATGTATCTCAATGACATCTGCAGACTTTTTCTCACCCTCAGCATGTTCACAACGTAGAAAGCCTACATTGGTGCACAGATTATATTGATTGGTGTTTTGTTAAACCGTGATCATAAGCCCTTACTTCTTTATGATATATCATCAAGGAAAGTATTTTCAGCTGCCTAAAATTATTTCATATTTTATTGCCAATTGCCAATTTTACTGTTATTTAGTATACAATAATTTCTCATTTGCAGATGAACTTCATTCAGTTAATGTTCAAACACCCTGATCCATTGTAGTAGTCTGAACCTAACTGTAATATTTGAGAGGAACCTGCAGACTGTTAGAAACATATTTTCATAAGTGATAATGTCCATTTAAAAGTGCAATAAAACAAAGATGCTTCTCTTCATTTTTAATACATTCCTTGGATGTTGATGCTGCTGTAAAGTTAGATGATCTCTTCACTAATGTTTATAGGACTTGGGATGACAGGAATACCTGGATGAATCATGAAACAACCTGTTAGCATGTACCTCCTTGGACATGTAAAATACATATTATGATACATATTCTCTAAAATCTCTATATTCTGATGAAATCTCAACCCTTCTTTACCCGTGAGTCAAACTGAACCCTAATAGTCTCTTTGTACAATCATTGAGCAGGATTCTCCCATTTCATCAAACAGTAACTGAGAGACAAGTCCATTCCAGTACGATCCTCCCTCCCTATGAGGAGGAGTCAATGCAAAACTCTGATGTCTTCTGTCTCTACTTATCTGACTGCAGAGAGGATGAGAGAGAACAGTGGACACACAGTTTAACATGATGGGCTATAGGACAGGACTGCTGCTGTTAACTATCTGCTGGGCAGGTGAAGCTTTGGACTCATCTTGATGTGACGTTGTCTTCATTCAAGTTAGTCGTTTAATGGATGTGATGGTTTTCTGTTTTGTCTTGACAGGTGTTGATGGTCAGACTCTGACAGAATCTGAACCAGTGGTTAAAAAACCAGCAGAGTCCCACAAATTGACCTGTACAGCTTCTGGACTCACAATCAGTAGCTCCTGGATGGCTTGGATCAGACAGGCTCCTGGAAAAGGAATGGAGTGGATCGCAACTATCGAATATGATAGTGACAGAATCTATTACGCTCAGTCAGTCCAGGGTCGGTTCACCATCTCCAGAGACAACAGCAGACAGCAGGTGTATCTCCAGATGAACAGTCTGAAGACTGAAGACTCTGCTGTTTATTATTGTGCTCGAGATCCACAGTGACTGGAGTAGGTTGAGCAGCTGTACAAAATCCTACAGTAACAAATGGACAAAAGTTAATCAACACTCAGATATCAGTCTCAGAAGCATTTGAGTGTGACTCGGCTTTAAAAGGACATTTCTTCTTCAGGGGAAGAATTCTGAATAAAATACATTTCAAAAGTAAAACACATCACATGAACAAAATAAATAACTCTTGTCTGTTTCTTCCATGACAGAGCTTCATAAACACACGTCCTGATAGAAAAAGATCACTGAACATTAAACAATGAAACACAACAATAAAGAAATGTGAAATCTAAATCTCATGATGATCAATTCCTCACAAAACCGTCAAAGCCAATGCAACACTCTGGTTGCTGAAATCATCACCAAGCTATAAATAAAGGAAGTACTATCTCTTCACATGTCAACCACAACCATCTCTGTACATTATGGGGAATCACTAGTGAGTTACTTCATGTTGAAGTGGAAAATATGTTGCAGTCCCTCTTTTCAAACTTTAGAGGGCAGTCAATGCAAAGCCTCTCTCTCCTCCATCTCTATGATGAGATGCTCAACTCCAGTCTTCTCATTCATCTGATACTGACTGACATGGAACTACGGACCAGCTAGAGCTGAATACTCATATGGTCATGGTAAAGGACACACACTGGAAGTAGTGATAGGTTGTACATTGTCTGTAGTGAGCTCGCTCCAAAACAGGAGGAATGGAAAAAAATGGACTGATGGTTTGATTTTCTATTCTGTCAATGAAAGTCTGGAGCAGTGATTAAAAATCCTGGAGAATTCCACAAACTGACCTCCACATCTGATCCATCAGTAGTGATAGTAGCAACATCTACTACTCTCAGTCAGTCCAGCAGACAACAAGTGGAGCTCCAGATGAACATTGAGAAGATTGAACATTCTGCTCCACTGCACTCCAACTCCTCGGCAGATCAGACCACAACCTGGTCCACCTCTCACTCCTCTTCAGGCCTATTGTCCAGTAGCAGCCGGTGACCACCAGGACATTGAGATGATGGTCACCAGAGGCTAATACTCTTTCAGTTTTCAAGTGCCTTCAACACCATACAGCTCCTGCTATTGGGCGAGAAGATGAGGATGATGCAGGTGGAAGCACCCATGGTTTCCTGAGTGACTGACTACCCGGCTGGCACATCACAGTTCGTACAGATACAGAGCTTTGTGTCAGATCTGGCAGTCAGCAACACAGGGGCCCCACAGGGGACGGTCCGGCCCCCCTTCCTGTTCACGCTCTACACCTCTGACTTCAGGTACAACTCTGAAACATCCCATCTGCAGAAGTTCTCAGCCACTCTGCAATAGTGGGGTGCATCAGGTGTGGACTGGAGGAGGACAAAGGCCTGGTGGAGGACTTGTGGTGTGGTGCAAGCAAAACCACCTACAACTCAATGTCACCAAAACAAAGGAGATGGTGGTGGACTTTAGGAGGACTAGGGCCCAGCCAACACTGGTTGATTGATGTGGAGACCGTCAGGTCCTTCGAGTAGCTGGGAGTTCACCTGGACAACAAGCTGGAATGGGTCGGCAACAACACCCTCCTTGCAACAAGACCATAGCTGACTCTTCTTCCTGAGGAGGCTCAGGTCCTTCAACATATGCATACCAGGGTCTATCTATCTGTCTGTCTCTCTGTCTGTCTGTCAGTCAGTCTGTCTTGTTATTATAGTGTTCAAACATCTTGATCTACTTAGGTTAATAGAATGATAATATCCATCAAAAAGTGCAACATCAAAAAGTTGAGAGAACAAAGATACTTCTCTTCATTTTGAACTCAAGTCTTCCTTGTGCTATCAGAGTGTCTCTAGACAGCACAAATTGAATCATTTGTTCAATACATTAAAACCACCATTACATTACATTACATTACAGTCATTTAGCAGACGCTTTTATCCAAAGCGACTTACAATAAGTGCATTCAACAAAGGTAGGTAAGGAAACTACTAGTCACCAGAAATCATAAGTGCATTTCCTTCCTAAACAAGCAACTAAGAGCATAACTAGTGTTAATGTAAGAGTGCAATAAGTTAGCAACCTACTTATCTTAACAAATGAGACAAATAGAGAATCGAATAAAACAAGAGCTAAGACAAATAAGTGTATCCGAGAGCCAGTAAACAAGAGCTAAAACAAATAAGTGTATCCAAGAGCCAGTAAACAAGAGCTCAGGCACATAAGTGACGTCAAGTAGTCAAGGCTAGGAGGAAGGGTCAGGGTAGTGTCTCCTGAAGAGGTGGGTTTTCAGCCTGCGGCGAAAGATGGGCAGCGACTCTGCTGTCCTGACATCAGTGGGGAGTTCATTCCACCACTGCGGGGCCAGGACAGAGAAAAGCCGTGACCGTGTAGATCGGCCGCAGGGCCCTCTGAGCGACGGGGCAACCAGTCGCCTCGAGGCAGCAGAACGAAGTGGTCGGGCGGGGGTGTAGGGCTTGACCATAGCCTGGAGGTAAGACGGAGCAGTTCCTTTCACTGCCCTGTAGGCTAGCACCAGGGTCTTGAACTGGATGCGAGCTGCTACAGGGAGCCAGTGTAGAGAACGGAGAAGGGTTGTTGTATGGGAGAACTTGGGGCGGTTGAACACAAGTCGAGCCGCAGCTTTCTGGACAAGCTCCAGAGGTCTGATGGCCGACGCCGGGGCACCAGCAAGGAGGGAGTTGCAGTAGTCCAGGCGGGAGATAACAAGAGCCTGGATGAGCACCTGCGCTGCCTTGTCAGTGAGGAAGGGACGAATCCTCCTGATGTTGTAGAGGAGGAATCTGCAGGAGCGTGTCACTGATGCGATGTTTGCCGAGAACGACAGTTGGTCGTCCAGGGTCACACCCAGATTCCTCGCAGTCCGAGTTGGCGTCACCACAACATCATCAATGGTGATGGCCAGGTCTCGGTGCGGACAGCCCTTCCCCGGTAGGAACACCAGCTCAGTCTTGTCCAGGTTGAGCTTCAGGTGGTGCATCGACATCCACTCCGAGATGTCTGCCAGACATGCAGCAATGCGTGCCTCCACTCGGGTGTCCGAAGGGGGAAATGACAGGATCAGCTGGGTGTCATCTGCGTAGCAATGGTAGGAAAAGTCGTGGGAGTGGATAACAGAACCGAGAGATGTTGTGTAGAGGGAAAAGAGGAGAGGACCCAGAACCGAGCCTTGCGGAACCCCAGTAGTGAGCCTACGTGGTTCTGACACAGACCCTCTCAGCGTCACCTGGTAGGAGCGATCCGTCAGGTAGGATGCAAACATGGAGAGTGCAGAGCCTGAGACACCCATCCCCTCGAGGGTGGAGAGGAGGATCTGGTGGTTCACCGTGTCAAACGCTGCAGACAGGTCCAGGAGTATCAAGACAGAGGAGAGAGAGTTCACTCTAGCGGCATGGAGCGACTCAGTCACTGCCAGGAGGGCAGTCTCGGTCGAGTGACCCACTTTGAACCCAGACTGGTGGGGATCCAAGAGGTTGTTCTGGTGGAGGTACAGGGACAGTTGATTGAAGACAGCACGTTCAAGGGTTTTTGATAGGAAGGGTAATGTCCAATGTCCCAAATGTCCCAAAGTGGCCAAGAAAGTGAATCGTCCTTCACCATGATGTTTATTATCCAGCCCCCCCAAGCCAAGTCTTGCCCCCTCTCAAATTGATCTCTTTCATAAAGAAACAGATGATTGATAGTTCATCCATGCAAAATCCAGAATGCATTACTGAAATGTTGATGCTGCAGTGAAGTTAGATGATCTCTTCACTAATTTTCATAGGACTTGGGATGACAGGAATACCTGGATAAATCATAAAACAACCTGTTAGCATGTACCTCCTTGGACATGTAAAATACATATTATGAAACATATTCTCTCAAATCTCAATATTCTGATGAAATCTCAACCCTTCTTTACCTGTGAGTCAAATTGAACCCTAATAGTCTCTTTGTACAAGCATTGAGCAGGATTCTCCCATTTCATCAAACAATAACTGAGAGACAAGTCCATTCCAGTACGATCCTCCCTCCCTATGAGGAGGAGTCAATGCAAAACTCTGATGTCTTCTGTCTCTACTTATCTGACTGCAGAGAGGATGAGAGAGAACAGTGGACACACAGTTTAACATGATGGGCTATAGGACAGGACTGCTGCTGTTAACTCTCTGCTGGGCAGGTGAAGTTTTGGACTCATCTTGATGTGATGTTGTCTTCATTCAAGTTAGTCATTTAATGGATGTGATGGTTTTCTGTTTTGTCTTGACAGGTGTTGATGGTCAGACTCTGACACAATCTGAACCAGTGGTTAAAAAACCTGCAGAGTCCCAAAGATTGACCTGTACAGCTTCTGGATTCACATTCAGTGACTATGCTATGGCTTGGATCAGACAGGCTCCTGGAAAAGGACTGGAGTGGATTGCAATTATCTATACTAGCACCATCTACTACTCTCAGTCAGTCCAGGGTCGGTTCACCATCTCCAGAGACAACAGCAGACAGCAGGTGTATCTCCAGATGAACAGTCTGAAGACTGAAGACTCTGCTGTTTATTATTGTGCTCGAGATCCACAGTGACTGGAGTAGGTTGAACAGCTGTACAAAAACTCAACAAGCCAAACCAAGTCAAAGAGTTGCTTGATGCACTTTTCACATCACATGACATCATCACACACTTAGAGGAACACACAGTCTCAATCAAGATGCTACTTCATGTATATTTCTTGTTTATTTTGAATACAGTTTAGTATTGATACTTATATACATAAATACTACATACTCTATAAAAAAAAAGTGATCTTTGTGGTTTTCTCTTTGAGGAGGTGTCAAGGTAAAACTCTGATGTCTCCATCTCTATAGTACATTTCTCTAATCCTGTGGTCATGAGTAGCTCAATGGGTAGAGCCACACTGAGGCATTTGATTCCCACTGGAGCAACCCATGATAAGAATGGATGAACTCATGGTGCTGTAAAGCACTTTGGATACAAGTGAACTGAGATACAACAATGACAAAGGGAATAAAACCACCAATAACAGATCACTGCTACAACTTGGCAATTATTGTTATTACTTGACGAGGCCAACTGTGGTCATGTTATATCCTCAATAAAGGATGAAGCTTACTTGCAACAGAGAAGTCCAACAATTCTTCACATGCCTCCATGAAACAACACATGTACAGTATGTATGGTAACAAGAACAGGAAACTGAACACAGCTTGAGAATGAATAAAGTGAATTACACACCAATAACACAGCGATCATTATAACATAATGATCCACAATAGGGTAACTCAAGACCCCGACATGAAGCAGAGCTGATTTCCAGCCAGTGAGGAGTGTTTTGACTGTCCAGAGATAATAGCAGTCAGCAGGTGAATTAAAGTGATGAGTCACAGTGAGACACAGCAGGGGGTCGGACACGTACACAAACTATTTCCTGTATTAACTCCACTATTAAGCAGACTCACTTCACTGTGTCGATGCAAAGTGTACTTCCTGGTTACTCTGCTATAAAGAGTTCATATCACGCTGTCAGTCGAGGCAAAAGAGGAACAGCAGCTCCCACCAGTTCAGCTTCAACACAAACCATGTTCTCTGTAGCTCTGCTGCTGTTGCTGGCAGCTGGATCCTGTGAGTCTCTCTGGGTTTGACATGTCATGTACAACATCAGCAGTTCTTATAGTTCAATGTAACTGGACAATGTGTTACAAAGTGTTTCTACTTTCCACAGGTGTGAAATGTGAACAGCTGACTCAGCCAGCCTCTCTGACTGTCCAGCCAGGTCAACCTCTGACCATCACCTGTCAGGTCTCCTATTCTCTTGGCTATTTTACAGCTTGGATCAGACAGCCTTCAGGGAAAGGACTGGAGTGGATTGGGATGAAAAATACTGGAGGCTCTTACTACAAAGATTCACTAAAGAACAAGTTCAGTATCTCCTTAGACTCTTCCAGCAACACAGTGACTCTACAGGGACAGAATCTGCAGTCTGAAGACACAGCGGTGTATTATTGTGCCAGAGACCCACAGTAATCCAAACCATCAGTAGACCTGTACAAAACCCCCTCAATGTCTTAAAACTTGCATGAAGCCACCAGAGGAGGCGCCCTCAGCCCACTGATACATTCAAGGCCAGTTCCCTGATGAAGTGGAGAAACAATCTTTGGATGAATGAAGCACTGACAAAGTAGAAAGGATGAAACATGAAACCTAAATTATCGGACGATCAGAAACATCTAGCTATGTGTTGAATTATTCAGTTTATTCCTCATCCTCTATATGTCTATAACAGTCATGTCTTTAAAAAATAAGTAATACAAATTGTTTCAGTTTCTAACTTCATGATTTTGTACCATGAGTTTTCTGACTCTGATGATACAGTCAAAAACAATAACAGTAAAAGTAACCAATAATCAATAGCTTAATGCTTTGATTGAATAACAATAATATATAGGAAAAATATATTGGAAAAAAATGTAAATATATATTGTAGTTTAATGGCTCTGTTATTGAAAAAGACATCAACACAATGGAAATTTAAAAATAAAATTTAAATAAATTAATTTGTTAAAAAGAAATATTCAGGTATTTCTTCAATGATAAAATTGGTTCTTTTGAGGATTTTGAGGAGTATTGATGCTCTGGAAACTATCTCTATATTCCTCCAAAACAGGAGGAATGGAGAAAAATGGACTGATGGTTTGATTTTCTATTCTGTCAATGAAAGTCTGGAGCAGTGATGTCACAACCCAGCTCAAGGGATGACAAAGAGGAGACCACACATGACATATAATTAATATAATTTATTTAACCAAAGGGAAAATAAATTAAAGTACTGTGCTACATGTGAATCAGTAACATCAATAATGTGTGCAGTGAATGGATGAGTGAAGTCTATAGTGTGTGGATGTGTGTTCAAAAGTAACCTAACCCAAATACATTACCAAACCAAAACATCAACAAAAAAAAAGAGAGCCAGAGAGACTGACTCCACAGCTTATATAGCTGAGAAGCTCAGCCCACACAGGTGTTGGACATTCCACTGATGACTTCCTGGGAAGCCTACCCAACAGGAAGTACCAGGGGTCATCACACCCCCCTCCATAAGAACAGGGTTGACCTCTGACCTGAAAAATTTCAAAAAGGGTCAGTATGCACAGCAAAAGTGATTATAAGGAGTTGAACAATACTGAGTAGTGCAGTTGATAAACAACGATAATAACCTGACAGTCCCAGGAATCTCATACGCGCTGCTCTAATGGATAACCCAGGAAGAGCAAACTTCCTGGGCTCTTTTAGAAAGAAGAACCTGCCAATAACCTTTCAAAAGGTCAAACTTACTGACATATTTTGCTGCCCCAACTTGATCTACACAATCCTCCATAGCTGCGTTCTCTATAGGACCTATCACCATAAGACCCCTCACCATATCTTCTACCCCCTCTGGAGAATCCACGGCCCCCACGGAACCCGTCGCCCCGTCCTTTCGACTTCCCTGCCACATCCACGTGGATCTCTTCCATCCATCGTCGTTCCGGCCAAGGCCAAAGCATCTTTGGGGTTCTCAAAAGTCACAAAGCCATATCCCTTTGACCTCCCTGACTCACGATCTCTGACAACGTCAACTCTGGCAATAGGGCCATACTTAGAAAATGCCTCTTCGAGAGCTGCTTCTGCGGTGTCGTAGCTCAGTCTACCAACAAACAACTTGCCTTCAGCCATCTTGATCACAGACTGTCTATATTTGACAGGTAGCAAAATCTGCTCCACTGTTCCCCCAGCCAAACTTTGACCATGAGGGACCCACCTCCTCATCACATCATGATGGAGAAAATAAGCTCCCTAGTTGTTTCCCGCATTACTGGAGGGCACAGCACGATCAAACAGTTCGATCAATGACTGGTCAGCTTTCTGGTCCTCCACCAACTCTGCATGAGAAACCGACAAAAGATCAGTAGGACAAGAATCAGGCTTTGGCATGTCCATACTGGGCATAACACTCATAGACCGGGTTACAGCACACACAGAAGACACTGACTGCTTTGGGACCTCAGAAACCTGTACTTTTACAGGAGAAGAAACGCATAACCCCTGTGAGGTCACCTCAGAAATTGATGCACCAGGCCACATGTGTGCCCCATCCAAGTCATTTCCTAGAATAATGTCCACCCCATCCACTGGTAATTCTGGACGCACCCCAACCTCCACCTCCCCCTGTACCAGGCTACATGACAGATGCACTGTATGAACTGGCACAAAAAGGGTCTTTAAACCGATTCCTCTGATTGGAACACAACTTCCTGTGTCTGAGTGGCGTGAAAAATTTAGGACTGACTCCCTTATGAAGGTATTAAGAGCCCCAGAATCTCTCAAAATTTTGACAGGAACCTTCCTACTGCTGTCAACCAGAGATATAAAACCCTCTGATATAAATGGAGCATATCCCGAAGCAATCTCAGCTGCACACAACCTTTTAGTTTGCATCTGAAAAGGAGATTATTTTATCAGCAGCGGACCTTGAGTTGCTAAGTGGAACAGCTAACCCAACAGATTTAGGAGACTCATTAAACCCCTTTTTCGATTCTAAAAAGGGACACTCATTCTTCCAATGACCCTTTCGCTGACAATAATTACAGGTTGTAACTGGATCAGTGTTACCACATATACAAAGCCCTCCTTTTGGAGAGACTTGATTGAAATCTGAGTGATCCCTCTCCCAACTATCTCTGCGAGCAAATCGTTGCTGACTCTGATCACCAAAAATCCGTTTGTGTTTTATCACATATTCATCTGCTAGTACAGCCGCTTCCTCAGGAGTGTTAACTTTCCGCTCGTTGATGTAAGTAGCTATGGAGCTTGGCACAGACTGTTTAAACTGTTCCAGCACCACAAGGTTACACAGTTCTTCAAATGAGACTACATCAGACGCAGAACACCATCGACCAAAATGTGTCACCAACTCTCTTGAAAACTCCATGTGAGTTTGTTTCTCACCCTTTTGCCAATTTCAGAAGCATTGCCTGTACGCTTCAGGAACCAATTCGTATGCCTTTAGAATGGCTTCCTTTACAGTTTTATACTCTTTGCATTGTTCTGCCGTTAATGCCGCATATGCCTTTTGGGCTTTACCTGTAAAAATGCATTGAAGCAACAAGGTGCGTTCAGTATCAGGCCAGTTCTGTGCATCAGCAAGCCGCTCAAACATAGAAAAAAAAATATCTGGGTCGTTCTCTTCGAACTTTGGCAGCAATCTCAGATTTCTAGTGCTGTCCACCCTAGATGAACCAGCAGGCATATCATTTATGGCCATTTTACCTTCTTTAATTAGGTTTAATTTACAGTGTTCTAGTTCAAGTTTTGCTTGCTCTGTTCTTTGCTTGAATTTTTCATGTTCCATCTGTAAAATCAGCAGCTCTTTCTGCTGTTCAAAAGTAAAAGTGACCCCTGATGTACTTGGTACACTCACCTTCATCACCAGACAGAACCCCATCTTCAAACAAAGTTGCCTTAAGGATGCGTTTTATTGTGTCCTTAAGACGAGTGGCTGCGATTTCAATTTTAAAGTGAGCAGCAATTTTCAACAGCTGATCCTTAGTGCAACTATCAAGCAACCCCTCAGAAGGAGACCGAACAAATTCATCTACTACAGAAGCCATGATGCTTCCACCGACCACCGTCAGAGCCAACCAAAAGTGCTTAAGCGGTAGCTAAAAGAAACACTGGAGTTTCACCTTCCCTAGACTATCTAATGCAAAAAAAAACTAACTATATACCTCAAACCTAGTCTTCGGGTGGTTACGGGTATTTATTCACTGTAAACCAGCGGGTCTGAAAAAGCCCCTGCTATGCAGTTACCCTCAGAACACCACGGACGTGATCCCGAGCATATAGCTCCACCCACTTTCACCACCACACTAAGAAAACAAAAACCTGCAACATGCTCACTATTTGAGCAAGCTGCTAAGCCTACCAAGAAAAACTCCAAATATTCCCCAAAGCTACACACAAAACACAGCACCTAATCAAACCAAGGACCTCAATCCAAACAATGGGCTAAAACACATGCTCTCAAAACAAGTACAAAAAAAAAAAGCCATGCGAGATACTCCTCCAAAACTTCCAATTAGTCAATCTGACCAATTTTGCCAGAGATTTATATTACCAACTTTCGGACGAGCCCCCATTTGTCACAACCCGGCTCAAGGGATGACAAAGAGGAGACCACACATGACATATAATTAATATAATTTATTTAACCAAAGGGAAAATAAATTAAAGTAATGTGCTACATGTGAATCAGTAACATCAATAATGTGTGCAGTGAATGGATGAGTGAAGTCTATAGTGTGTGGATGTGTGTTCAAAAGTAACCTAACCCAAATACATTACCAAACCAAAACATCAAAAAAAAAGAGAGAGCCAGAGAGACTGACTCCACAGCTTATATAGCTGAGAAGCTCAGCCCACACAGGTGTTGGACATTCCACTGATGACTTCCTGGGAAGCCTACCCAACAGGAAGTACCAGGGGTCATCACAGTGATTAAAAATCCTGGAGAATCCCACTAACTGACCTCCACATCTGATCCATCAGCAGTGATAGTAGCAACATCTACTGCTCTCAGTCAGTCCAGCAGACAGGAAGTGGAGCTCCAGATGAACATTGAGAAGATTGAACATTCTGCTATACTGCACTCCCACTCCTCAGAAGATCAGCCCACAACCTGGTCCACCTCTCACCCCTCTACAGACCTATTGTCCAGTTGCAATTGGTGACCACCAGGACATTGAGAAGATGGTCACCAGAGGCTAATATTCTTTGACTTTTCAAGTGTCTTCAAAACAGTCAAGCCCATGCTCAACACTAATAAAACTGAGCTCATGGTTGTACCCTGCAAGGCACTTCTCCGGAAAGTTGTCCTGACCATCGACGGCTGGTCCATCTGCCCCTGCTCAGAAATCCGCAACCTGGGTGTTATTTGGGATTCCACTCTATCATTTGTCTCTAGACAGCACAAACTGAATCATTTGTTCAAAACATTAAAACCCACAATGTCCCAACATGGCCAAGACAGTGAATGGTCCTTCACCACGATGTGTATTATCCAGCCCCCCCAAGCCAAGTCTTGCCCTCTCTCAAATTGATCTCTTTCATGAAGAAACAGATGATTGATAGTTCATCCATGCAATATCCAGAATACATTCCTAAGATGTTGATGCTGCTCTGAACTTAGATGCTCTCTTCACTAAAGTTTCTAGGACTTGGAATGACAGAAATACCTGGATGAATCATAAAACAACCTGTTAGCATGTACCTCCTTGGTCATGTAAAATACATATTATGAAATATATTCTCTAAAATCTCTATATTCTGATGAAATCTCAACCTTCTTTACCTGTGGGTCAAATTGAACCCTAATAGTCTCTTTGTATAAGCATTGAGCAGGATTCTCCCATTTCATCAAACAGTAACTGAGAGACAAGTCCATTCCAGTACGATCCTCCCTCCCTATGAGGAGGAGTCAATGCAAAACTCTGATGTCTTCTGTCTCTACTTATCTGACTGCAGAGAGGATGAGAGAGAACAGTGGACACACAGTTTAACATGATGGGCTATAGGACAGGACTGCTGCTGTTGACTATCTGCTGGGCAGGTGAAGTTTTGGACTCATCTTGATGTGACGTTGTCTTCATTCAAGTTAGTCATTTAATGGATGTGATGGTTTTCTGTTTTGTCTTGACAGGTGTTGATGGTCAGACTCTGACACAATCTGAACCAGTGGTTAAAAAACCTGCAGAGTCCCACAGATTGACCTGTACAGGCTCTGGATTCACATTCAGTGACTATGCTATGGCTTGGATCAGACAGGCTCCTGGAAAAGGACTGGAGTGGATTGCCTTCATTTCTCAACCAAGTGGGAGCAGCCAATACTACTCTCAGTCAGTCCAGGGTCGGTTCACCATCTCCAGAGACAACAGCAGACAGCAGGTGTATCTACAGATGAACAGTCTGAAGACTGAAGACTCTGCTGTTTATTATTGTGCTCGAGATCCACAGTGACTGGAGTAGGTTGAGCAGCTGCACAAAAACTCAACAAGTCAAACCAAGTCAAAGAGTTGCTTGATGCACTTTTCACATCACATGACATCATCACACTTAGAGGAACACACAGTCTCAATCAAGATCCTACTTCATGTATATTTCTTGTTTATTTTGAATTCATGCTTATATACATACAGTACATACTACATACTCTATAAAAACAAAGTTATCTTTGTGGTTTTCTCTGTGAGGAGGTGTCAAGGTAAAACTCTGATGTCTCCATCTCTATAGTACATTTCTCTAATCCTGTGGTCATGAGTAGCTCAATGGGTAGAGCCACACTGAGGCATTTGATTCCCACTGGAGCAACCCATGATAAGAATGGATGAACTCATGGTGCTGTAAAGCACTTTGGATACAAGTGAACTGAGATACAACAATGACAAAGGAAATAAAACCACCAGTAACAGCTGACTGGTACAACTTGTTAGAGTATAATTAGGACATCTTGGTTTACCAACCCATGAGAAAAACAGGAAAGAGGGCAGAGGAAGCTTCAATTAGAAACCCGAAATGCAATAATTCACTAAATAATATGATCAAGCTCCAAGCAGAAGACTTCAACAACACAGCTGACTATTACTGTGTGTACTTTTAAAAACTGTGATGCAAACCTGTTTATAAGGCATCTGAGAAAAACACATAGTTGGATGACTATTGATTTACATTTATATTTTCTTTAATCAGATCAATAAAATATGTTGATCAATTTATTTCATCACACAGATTTCAAATAAAATACATACAAAGTCTGGTAGAACCTTCCATATATAAAATGTGATATTATAGTTTCATATTCTAAATTTCCTCATTGTTGTCCTGGAAGTTTACATGTTATAAAATATTATCTGGTAGCAGTGAGACACAGCAGGGGATCGGACACGTACACAAACTACTTCCTGTATTAACTCCACTATTAAGCAGACTCACTTCACTGTGTCGATGCAAAGTGTACTTCCTGGTTACTCTGCTATAAAGAGTTCATATCACGCTGTCAGTCGAGGCAAAAGAGGAACAGCAGCTCCCACCAGTTCAGCTTCAACACAAACCATGTTCTCTGTAGCTCTGCTGCTGTTGCTGGCAGCTGGATCCTGTGAGTCTCTCTGGGTTTGACATGTCATGTACAACATCAGCAGTTCTTATAGTTCAATGTAACTGGACAATGTGTTACAAAGTGTTTCTACTTTCCACAGGTGTGAAATGTGAACAGCTGACTCAGCCAGCCTCTCTGACTGTCCAGCCAGGTCAACCTCTGACCATCACCTGTCAGGTCTCCTATTCTCTCAGCAGCTATTATACAGCTTGGATCAGACAGCCTGCAGGGAAAGGACTGGAGTGGATGAGTAGAGATACAGAGTGCAAAGATTCACTGAAGAACAAGTTCAGTATCTCCTTAGACTCTTCCAGCAACACAGTGACTCTACAGGGACAGAATCTGCAGTCTGAAGACACAGCAGTGTATTATTGTGCCAGAGACCCACAGTAATCCAAACCATCAGTAGACCTGTACAAAACCCCTCAATCCCTGAACACTTGCATGAAGCCACCAGAGGAGGCGCCCTCAGCCCACTGATACATTCAAGGCCAGTTCCCTGATGAAGTGGAGAAACAATCTTTGGATATATGAAGCACTGACAAAGTAGAAAGGATGAAATATGAAACCTAAATTATCTGACAATCAGAAACATCCAGCTAACCATGATGAATGATTTTGTCACTCAGTCTGGAGAAGAATCTTTCTTGTTCATTATTTTAAAATAAGATGATTATTTTTGTACAACCTTTTCTGGATTCAAAGGTTTAAAGGTTAACCAACATTTTACATCAATCCATAATGTCAGCCATTGTTGTATAAGAGAAGTTTCATATAGTGGATAGTCTGATTTTATTTGGGAATAAAAGTTCATGTCTTCAAGTTCCCACCAGTTCAGGTAAAAGTCCAACCATGTTCTCTGTAGCTCTGCCACTGCTGGTAGTCAGATCCTGTCACTAACTTCACAGACATGTAGACTAAATAAGATGCTTTCTCAGAGTATGATAACATGCAGGATGTATCTTTACTGTTGTGACAGATGTGTTCAGTCAGGTACCACTGACCCAGCCAGACTCTCCGACCCTGCAGCCTGGTCTCTGACCTTCTTCTGTCAGGTCTCTGGATCTTCTATCATCAGTCATGTTAAAGATCACCTATAGGGAAACCATGAGTGGACGTGAGCAATGTGTGGCAGCAGTAATGCTCATTGTAATGACACATCCAGTGCAACACACACACTTAGAGGACAGAGTGTGTGGACTGAAGCTACAGCTGTGTTTCTGTGGCCAAGAGACTCTTTCCCCTAGAGACACAGTGATCCAACCAAGCAGCACATGAGAGAAACCATCCGCCCACATGCAGCCAACATCATATTCATGCCTGTAATTAAATTGCATTCAGTCAAAACATAGTGA
>JAXDDW010000372.1:0-30102 GCA_034670385.1 Hoplostethus mediterraneus | reverse complement strand
ATGAGAAGGTATCAAGAGAGGTATCAAAGAGTAAAAAACCAAAGCAAGAGGTTTGACTCCTGCCTAACTCCGTTTTTGCTTAAATCCTGTGAAGTAGGGTAGACTGCTTGGTTTTTTTGGGGCTGGGAGTAAATAAGAACCTTTATCCATTAAGTTGAATACCTGTTTTCTGTAAGAGGGATATTTGTATAGCAACTATTACTATGCTATAGCCTATTATTATTATTATTATTATTATTATTATGCATATTATTATGCTTATTATTATTATTATTACTATAACTATTACTATTTACTACTGGCGAGCCATGTAATGTCAGCTGTTGTGTGACTCAGATGTTTTAACAAGATACTGTTTGGTTAGCTGACCAAATACTAGTTGGCTAGCTGACAAACAAGGTGAGATTATAAAAACACAATATTGATCGGATGTATCAGTGATAAAATTACCGGTTTCCAGTCAAAATTCTTGTGTCAATTCTTCTAATAAGCTACTCCTTCTTTTCTACTTCTTCTCCTTCCCATGGTGTATGGCCGATGGCAAACCAGCTATTTTGTGCAGTACTACCACGAAGAGGGCTGGATCAGAGCATTGAGGCTGCAGGCTTGATTGCTTCTGCCTGAATATGAAAACCACGCCCTCTCATTAGCATATGGATGAAGGAATACAGAAATATATAAATAAATAAAACAATAAATGCAAAAATAAATTAATACATAAAATAATTAATAAAGGAATTAATAAATGCACACAGGAATGAATAAATACAACAAATAAATGTGAACATATATTTATCCATAAGATAAATACATATATAAATACAATTCAGAAATAAAAAATGGGATATTTAAATTAATTTGTAAATATATATATATAAATATAATATATAGTAAATATATAAATATATAAACAAATGCATAAACACAAAAACATTTACATACATTTGTATCTTATTTAGTTTGTTAAAGATATTATTTAATTTATGTATTTATTAACCCTTTTGATTCATTAAATTATATATATCCAATAACGGCAGTTTTGGCATTCCAGAGTTATGGACTTTCATGATATTGCCCATATCACTTTTTCCCGAGCAATGACTCGTGTCTGTTGACATTTTTCAGCGGATTTTATCTTCTACAACTGGAAGGTCCCAGAGGGAGAGAGGCACGACTCTGCTGTGAAGAGAAACCGAGAGGCTTTAATCACTGAACTTAAGCTCTGGGAGGGATACCTGGAAAAGGTAAAAACACACACACAAACGGACAAATGAAATGAAACAAAATCTACAGGCAGGGGTGGGTGATATGGACAGAAATCTTCATCAAAAAATAAATAAATATATATATAAATAAATATATATATGTAAGGCCGCAGGGAGCTCTACGCGTAGGGTTGCCAGTAACCCCACTGTTTTGCCAGAAATCATCGTTCTACATAATTATTTTATTTGATTCAAGGATTAAATGACATTTTCAATTTTAATGTGCAGCAACTGTGTTGACTGATGCAGCAGAACTATATTTCAATAAAAACAGAAAAGTACACACTCACACTCACACTCACACTCACTCACTCTAAGCTGTTTATTAAGAACAGCAGAATTAGTTATATGGCATGTTCCATTGCTGTTGTTCAGCAGAAACACAAAAGGTAGCAGTTTAATATTGGGGAAGGTGTGAATCTCCTGAACTGGCAACCCTATCCGGATGCGAGCTCATAATGCACGTCTAGACAATTTATTGAAATTATCGTGTCCAGTAAAATTCCGTTGGTAAGAAAACATTAATGTCTGTTTCGGTTTATCGGCCAGCCCTACCTTATACATAGTTCCACCCACACGTTTACCTTAACCCTGGGTTAAGGACGCATTTAACCCCGGGCTAAGCAGCGTTTCACACTTGCATTTTTGAAAGAGCGTTAACACCACTTTTAACCCTGCTACGGAGCAGGTTTAGCACCGCTTTTGTGGTGCTATCCCTGAAACGCGGTGCTAAGAACAATAGTTTGAAACATTGTGGGGTTAGAACGTAACAGGGGTTAGAATGTAACAGCGAGTTAAACATTAGCATTAAATGTTAACCGGGGGTCTACAAGCTTACAGTGTGAAATCCTGAACACTGAATACCCAGGGTAAATTCTTAGCCCAGGGTTAAGAAAACTAGTGTGAAACGTGACAAATTAACCCAGGGCTATTATAACCCAGGGTTAAAGTTAACCCTGGGCTAACATTCAAGTGTGTGTGTTTCTCTGTCTTCCAGTTGGGGGCGGGCTCTTGCTTGGCAGGGAAGACCTTCTCGATGGCTGACGTAATTGTTTTTCCAAGTGTCGCCTATCTCTTCCGTTTTGGGTAGGTGAAAATTAACTGGTGGGAACTGTGCATAGATAAATGTATGTATACATGCAGTATAAGGCAAAAGAAAGGGTGATTGAAGGATGGGTGGATGGACGGACAGCTTAAGAGTATTAAACGTGTGATACCCTTTTCTCTTCATTCTCTAGGTTATCTGCAGAGAGTTACCCTCAACTGGCAGAGTATTATGCTCTGTTGAAGGACAGGCCCAGTATCAAAGCCACCTGGCCTCCACACTGGCTGGAAAACCCCCAGGGACAAGACACACTCAAAGATCTCTAAGAGTCTCACACATTTAAACACATTCTACTTGCTAGCACAGCTGGAACTAGTCAATTTTTTTTTAAATATGCACTTCTTCTGACATTGTGCTTTAAAACCTGAATGAAGATATAGGTGGTTCACAATAAAAACAAATAACCATTTTGCCTACTTAATGTATAGCTCAAGATACGCAGAGCACTTTGCTGTCCATTTAGTGCCACTTTTACCAGAGGTTTGGTTTAAGGAAGTTTTCATTTTAATCAACACTTGTATGGGTTTCTTGGGCCTACAGTATTTTTGTGAAGTTTATTTTGGAATTATCACCCCAGGAAAAACATTGTACTTGGTGACATGACATGGGTACATTACCATGGTAACTGAGGCTAACCGGCTCCGAACCAGGTTATGTTGCGGATAAAAAGCCTCCTCACCAATCAGCTCCCTGGAAAAATTGTTGTCATCAATCCTAGAGTACTGTGGACATTTTAATCAATCTTTATTGAAAAAAATCTATTTAGAAAAACATATGAACAAAAACATATGAACAAACATTGCATTCTAATGAAAAAATACACGTACAGAGGGATACTATTGAATGAACAGATAGTAAAAAGGGCTCTTCGCAGGGCGGAGGTATTTAGAGACCTTGCATAAGGATGCATTAGTGATAGAATTACTATAAAACTCTGACTGGCGGGTAGTTATTCCCGTGCCCGTCCGTGCAGTAACCTATGCGACTAAACAAAACCAAAAACGCCAATCAGTCATCGGCCTAATATTTATTTTTCATTACACACCTGGATGCTTGTCGGTGTACTGTCAATTGACCAAGCAGTGGCACAAAGCATGAAGAGGTGAGATTGAATAAAAATACAAAAACCATTGGATCTGTCGTCAGTTTTATTTGAGATTGCAGCATGTTTTAAAACTACATGTTTCTACAAACAGTCTCATTTATCATTTTGTTCATGTCTGAATTTGTTAGTTGGTATAATCAAAACCTACGAGTGTTTGGAAACATGCTGGAAGGTATTTTGAATGCCTTATTCTTTATGAAAAATCAAGTACAGTATTGCCAAACTTCATTAACAAAATGTTTCAGCGGCTAGTGAATAGGCTGTAATGGCATATTTGCAGAATTGTCCTTATTCATAATACAAAATTAGCCATCTTGTAATGGGTTGATCACATGTACAGAACGCCTTAATTACATAGTTTGCGATCTGTGTCCAACTCCAATGCTGACACCCGACAGTGAGTCACTATATGGAACTGATCCTCTGATCCATGTCAGATAGCTTCAATGCCCTGCAGTCTTCCTGTGGCTGATAATATGCACCTACTTCTTGTTATTCTTTTTTTTTTTTTTTTTTTTAATTCTAATTAAACCATTTATTTTTTACCTCAGCCAGGTATGTCGAGGTTTCCCGCATGTTTCATAAATCCCACGTTCGATACGAAAAATTTACAAATAATTTTATGAAAGGTTTTGTGAATGAGGTCCATTATGTTTATATAACCCCACAATTGTTCATAGTCTATTTTTTTGCTTTTATTTTTTAAATGTATTTCCTTATCAACCTCCTCTACCCCCCAGGTCATACTACCGGTCACCTTGACATAGGGAAAGGAAAATTACCAGTTGTCAGCATTTGTGGAATCGCAAGAGCCCAGCTGGTTTCCAGTGGGACACTGATGAGAAGCTCCACCCCTGCACCTTTTTCTCCTGACGCCCTTCTCCCACAGAGAGCAACTACGACGTGGGGAACCGGGAGCTCTTGGTGGTGAAAGAGGCTCTAGAGGAGTGGGGTCACTGGTTGGAGGGAGCCAAGCAAAAAAAAAAGAAAAGTTGTTTGCCCAATCTTTCCCCAAGATTGTAAATGTTGTCAATTTCATGTAAATGTGAATGATTAAACCCTCTCTCATTTTAGATTTGGTTCTCATATGATCTTAAAATATGAGAATACATTGAAAGTTACGACTTTCTATTTAGCTACTACTTTTCTGTTTAGTTTTATTCTTGTGTTTCTGTAATTTGGCCATCAGCAAATATGGCAAATCTACTGGGTCTGAATTAGTGGGGATGGGACACTCATCTCTGTTGCGACCCCATTTTGTGATTTCTGATTATAACTGATGAGAACATAAAAATCGTTCCCAGCTTTAATATTCAGTTGTGCGTGTCATCTCTTTGGCTGCCCCTCTCAAAGTTTCCAAGTTGAATAATATTGTGTCTGGATTCTCTCTGAAGAACTGTTAGAGGGCCACACACACCCACACACACAAATTAAATAAATTGAAAAAAAATCTTTCCTGGCATCGCACATGTGAGATCTAATAAAAATATTCAGCAGAGCATTCTGCGTTGGTGAGTTTATTTATGTATCGGGGCAGAGATGTGTTCTCTCACTTCCCCATTTCAGTTTTCTCTGTCATTACTGCCCCCCTCCCTCCATACCCAGCAACCATGCTTATTGCTTATTTATTATATGCTTATTTCACTGATTTTATTTGTAAACCAATCATTTGGAGGAGTATTTGATTCAATAAATCAATAAATGTCATCCTAAATAAACAGATACCATCAAAATAATTGATTAGATAGTGAGATGTGATTTGGTGATTTATGTGTTTTATCTTCAATTGAAGGATCACTTGTTCCTCTATGGG
Source organism: Hoplostethus mediterraneus (assembly GCA_034670385.1). NCBI lineage: Eukaryota > Metazoa > Chordata > Actinopteri > Trachichthyiformes > Trachichthyidae > Hoplostethus > Hoplostethus mediterraneus. Next base: position 24,814 of record JAXDDW010000372.1, on the reverse strand, counting down.
TTGAGGAATTTCTACAGGCCTTGAATTATGAAACCATACAAACAAGGCTAATTCTCTGGAGAGTTGACATTTTGGAGATACAAGGTTTTCACCCGACAGCATCATTTGGTCTCATGACACTGATAACTGCAGTCATTAAAATCTGAATGTGCGGGCAAATGTGCAGCCATGTACTTGAACAATGTTTTCAGCAGAGGACACCAGAGCCGTAATTATTAGTCTGGCTAAGATGGCTACCTTCCCTTCACTTACAGTATATAGTGGCAATGTGGATTTTGTCAGATTTTACAGGAATTCTGCTGAATTGTTTTATGGCACAAAACGGGAAGAGGGGTTGTTCCTTCAGCACAAATGGAGCTAAAGCTTTCAGAGTTCCTTGCAACGGAAGATAGTGGAATAAGCCAAAAATCACTTGTAACATGTCTATCCTCTTCAGTAAAGCTAAAGGGGAAGGGGTGAGGGGGGATAAGTAGCAACATCTTTTTTTGTGACAACAGGTTTCATGGGAAATGTGGTTTTAATTCCAAGAAACACTAGCACTAACAATACCACTGGGGTGAGATTGAGGCTACCAATTAGACCATGGTGTCATTTGCTTACAATAATTCTACCAATTAATTTGACAACAGCATATTGATGTTTAAAAATCCAACACGCAGCACATTTAAGGCTTAATAGAAATAAGCTCTGCACTGAATCTATTAACGGTGTGAAACCTTCATCTCTTCAGATTGTCATCTATGAGTGGTTTGTCGCTGAGGGAGAGAGACGTGACTCGGCTGTGAGGAGAAACAGGGAAGCACTGGCCGTTGAACTCAAACTCTGGGAGGGGTACCTGGAGAAGGTATATGTATACACACACATATACAAATATTGATTGACTCTCTCTGTTCATACATACATTTCATCTCTTTCATGTTGGGGTCAGGCTCTTACCTGGCAGGGATGGCCTTCTCATTGGCGGATACAACTGTCCTTCCGACTATTGCCACTCTTTTCAGATTTGGGTAGGTGGAAGATTCCTGTTCCATTTTCCTTCACTATCACACCCATAAAATAAGTAGACTAATGGTTGATGAGTAGATGTATGGCTTGACTGACAATGAAGTGATGTGACAATTGTGTGAGATGTGTCCTTACCTCTGTCCATTGAGGGTAACGCTCTCCAGATAACCTACAGAATGAAGAGTATCATGGCCCAGTATCCAGGCCAGCTGGCCTCCGACCTGGCTGGAGAACCCCCAGGAACAAGACACACTCAAAGACCTCTGAGAGTCACAAACTGTTACGAAAAGCCTTCTGGCTAATCTAACAAAAGGTGTTTTTATGGTGAGATATGGAATGTTGTGAAAAAGGAAGAATGCTGGCTGAAGGGATGATGTTTGCTGCAGAGCTCACCAGTATGGAGGAGGCCAGCCCAAGCCTTGGCTTCAGCTGGAGCGACCAGCTCTTGCATCTCCTCTGGTTCAGTATAGATAAATCATTTAAAAGTCGTAGATAGAAAACAAAACAATCCGGGCAGGTTGAAGGGCATAGCAGTCACTCACAAATTGGTAGGCCTTTGTTCACCTCCAAGTGAGCACCATGTGCTCACTCACCATGGCCGTGCACAAGAGGGAGAGGCGGAGCCCCAGTTCAAACCTCCCTCTTAAACTCAGTCAAATCACATGATCCCACAGTGAGACTCTGCTACCATCCTCAGCCAGCATTGAAGGAAGAGAAAGATGTGTGCCTAACACTAATCCTACTGACTCTAACACAAACACACACACACACACACACACACACACACACACACACACACACTAGATCAGATATAAATCATCGTTTTTGTTTCATGTAGTTTCTTTTTATGCTCAGTCTATCAAATATCAAATATGTCTGATATAGCCAGTTTTATTTTTCCAATGTTAAAAAAAGAAATGCATGAATGCAAACTTTTGAGATGTACCAATATGTTCTGAATATATCAGTAGAGGAGAAACGTGCATAAAATAAACAGCATGTTTTTCATATGATGACTGTGATATGGGGAGCCTTGCTCTTTCTCCAGGTTGTCTTTTGACAGTTGAGCATTACTCTGCAGTAGTAACAGGTAGACAGAGCCCTACTGTTTCACTGATGCATTATGGCACACTGCATTATTAAATGCACATTTTCACTTCAGTGGAGTGTTGATATTGAGATCAGATGTGGGAAACTTTTTCAAATGCACAAGTCTACATAGGGGACAAACAAGACATGACAAACAGCATGTGAACCATGTGATGAGGATGACGTGGGTGATTTCTTGACCCCAAGTTGTCCATTTAATGCTACCCGGAGTTCTCTCTTAAAATGCAGCTCCCATATACACCTACGTCTTTCTCAAATGTGGGATCTTCCTTTTCCCCATAACAGGTAGGCAGTGTCTGTGTCACATAACTGCAATGGAGTCTTATCCGGGGTCTCTAGCAAATCCCTGGATAGTACCAGTACGTTCAGAACTCTGCTGCCAGGGTTGTCACCTGCACCAAAGCCTGGCAGCACATCACCCCCACCCTCATCCACCTCCACTGGCACCCAGTCAAGTACCGTATCACCTTTAAAATCCTGCTCCTCACCTACAAGTCCCTTCACGTCCTTGCTCGCCAGTACCTATCGGATCTTCTCCATACCTACACCCCTTCCCGAAATCTCCGTTCTTCTGACACGGGACAGCTCACCACCCCTGCACCAGGTTGTCGGAGACAGAGCCTTCAGAGTGACAGCCCCCACCCTCTGAACTCACTCCCTGTGGAGATCCACAATGCTGGGTCCAATGAACATGCAGCACAGGTTTTGTTTGAATGGCTGTCAAAACAGCTTTTCTTTGCTTGGGATGTGCTTAGTCACCATAAAAATAGTTATAATCCTATAATACATTTCAGATTATATCCAAATATAACAGCAAAACTATAAGTCCCCATAGAAATTATAGTCATATCATAGTAAATAATCGTATGTACAATAAAATCATGAACTTCATATTTTTCTAGGAGTGTTTGTATCAAAATGTATGAATAAAACAATTATTTCATGTCTGGTTTCCTGTTTCATTGTATAGGCTGTTGGTATTCATCTTTATTAAAATACCGACATGTTGACTTCATCAGGATGGGCATATCAAGGGACATATCAAAGAGTAACCAACCAAAGCAAGAGGATTCACTCCTGACTAACTCGTTTTTGCTTAAATCCTGTGAAGCAGGCTAGACGTGTTTTTTTTGGCTGGGAGTAAATAAGAACTTCTTCCATTCAGTTAAATACCTGTTTTCTGTAAGAGGGATATTTGCCTAGCAGCTTTTAGCAACTACTAGCTACTACTGGCTAGCCATGTAATGTTAGCTGTTGTGAGACAGATGTTTTAACAAGATGCAGTTGGTTAGCTGACCAGCTACTATAGTTGGCTAGCAAGGTGACATTATACAAACACAATATTGATTGGATGTATCAGTGATGAAATGACCACTTTCCAGTCAAAACCAGCACATAAATGAACCAAGTCCTAAGTTTATAAATACAGCCAGCTGTTCTCTGCAGTTGTAAAAAAGCTGAGGACTTCCAATATGGCCGCCAGAGGGCGCCCTCTGTGCACCATACAGCCTGTACGTCACCTAAAAGCCTTTTCATTAATGTTATAAATTCAGATAGTTGTATGGGTTTCCATTGGCTGGAATAGGTTGTGGACTATCTTCAACCATCTTTAGCTGAAAGATCTTTGGCGATCAATCGCGGGTTGGGCCTATATTCACCCAACCCGGATACAGCACAGCGATACAAAACCAGCACTATCAGTTTTTCCACACTCCACATTCCTCGTTTCACCCTCGTTGGACGGCAGTAAAGTGTTGGTCTTATTTGAAACCATGGCCGAGGACATGACCCTCCTGTGGGCATAGGCGGAGCCAGAAGGGTGTCGGGGGTGGCACTGGACACGCGGGTGCCACCCTAAAATTTAATTCGCTATCACTGGCAGTTTGATGCTGATTGACATCTCATTTCACCTCTTGTTGAAAGAAGCGTTTATTTTGACATCCGACGGCACCTTTTTCAAATCGAGGACGAGGAAGAGATAATATTGTAATGAACTTTATTTATTAAGGATTTAAAGATAGCGTTAAGCTGCCACCACCTTTGTTAACCCGGTCTGGTCCGGTGTCAGAGGCAAGGAAATACTCAAAAACAGAAGTAATACCAAAAATAGCCTTTATTTATAAGGAGGGCAATTCATAAAAACTGGACTGGATGCCCTGGAATAAGAAGCCTCACAGAGACCAACTTTAAAGGCCCGGCAGCCACCCCACAACCCAGTAACACAGCACTGCAAGTGAATAGAAAACACACTCCGGGGATTACACTACACACGCCAAATGCACAGCAACCAGTAAACTGCAACTCAATAGCACTGCACCCTTAAGGACCACTCCAAACTGTAGGCAGGTCAAAACCACTTCTACCAATAGGGGGAGGAAGGGAGTCCCCTTAACCCGTAGGCAGGTCAAAACCACTTCTACCAATAGGGGGAGGAAGGGAGTCCCCTTAACCCGTAGGCTGTCTCTGGTAAGGCCCCGCCAGGGCGTCGAATCACTAAAAGCTTTTCTAAAACCATACACCTAAAGGCGATAACATTAAACTAGATGATGAGACAACATAGACACAAAGAACACAAAAGTGTGAGGACTTAACTCGCCCGGTCCGGCGACAAGACCCCCCCGTGGGGTACAGACATGGAACCTCCCAATAATTCAGGAAGCACTTTCCGTGACAACGGTCACCCCAGCCAGGAAGGACAACCGGTAACTGGGCTGCGTGATGGCGTGAAGTAGGATGAAGTCCCTGTAGTTGTCGGCCCCACGAAGCTCAGCCGAGGCACTCTACTCCCCAGTCCCTCTCTACTTAAAGGAGGTGCCTAGCCTCCCCTCCTGACGCAGGAACAGCTCCCCTAAATACCTGTCTTCGCTGCGGACAACACTAAAAGTTGCGAACAGCACCCTCCCGCCCAGTGCCACAACCACAGCCACGGACAGAACCAGCTCTAGTGTCTCTCTTCCCCCATCCGGCCATTCAATTAAGTCTTTTGTTCCCACCTGATAACTCCGCCCCCTAACACAGGTGAAAGTCATTAATTATCAGTCCTCTCAGGCACACCGGAAATCCTGTCCACAGGAAGATTACAATCATCCCCCCCACATTTCCTCACTACAATATTTTCCACAGCTCACGAGCGACTGACGCCGGGGTCACACTGGACACGGAAAGAAAAGGAAGCGCCGTGATTGGCGCCAATCGAGCAAGAGGAAGTTTGGTTGTTCACACTGAAGCCGATTTCCGCTGCTTTTAATGTAGGGGTTTGGTCTCTCTCTCTCTCTCTCTCTGCTTGTGCGTGTGCCTGCTCGTCTCTCTCTCTGCTTGTTCCTGCTCGTCTCTCTCTCTCTCTCTCTCTCTCTCTCTCTCTCTCGACTTGTGTGCGTGTGCCTGCTCCTCTCTCTCTGTGTCTCACTACCGACATGTTGACTACATCAGGATGGGCATATCGAGGGATATATCAAAGAGTAAACAACCAAAGCAACAACCACTTGTGTGCGTCTCTGTATATATGTATATATATAGACTGGATATCCAATGCCATCATCAATCAGGGTGTTTTATTTTGAAATTTGTAATATTTTGAAAATTGGCCAGATGCTCTATGCCGTTCCTGTGTCTGACTTCCTGCCGAGCTTGACGCATAGAAAAAAAGGTTTTGTCTCCAGTTACTTAGAATCTCGAGAGTTAGGCTATAATCGCTGTGTATCAACTCTTTGTCTTTGGGAAACCTTCAAAGTGTGAGAAAGGTTAGCTAGCCAGCTAACTACAGTCAGATTCATAATATGTCAGCCGCTTAGCTGAAACGAGTAGCTTGTCATAAAAATCGGTTTGGAGAAATATAGATATATAAATTATAGTTGAAAATCTCGATTATAGGACATTTGAATTTTCCCTCTTTATTTGACCTCTGGGGATCAATAAAGGTGTATCTTATCTTATAATAGTCTTTGTCTGTAATTGTCTGTCTTGGAGTATATCTGTATTCTTTCACTGCTATAATTCTAGTGAAGTAACCCTAGTGGACCACACTATCTGCCACATTGAAGAAGTCCGGGTTAAGTGAATTATCATTTCTACCTCTAATCAGCAATCATAAGATTCATTCATGCTCCTTAGATGCCAGGTTAGGGTTACACACTAATTTTCTGTCATGGACTATGGACCCCCTGAAGTAGCCTTGGCCACCCCACGTATAAAACTCTAGTTCCGCCACTGGGCATATTTGCCTGGCAACTATTACTATACTATATTATTGTGACTAGTTACTACTGGCGAGCCATATAATGTTAGCTGTTGTGTGACTCAGATGTTTCAACAAGATACTGTTGGTTAGCTGACCAGATACTATAGTTGGCTAGCTAACAAACAAGGTGAGATTACACAAACACAATATTGATCGGATGTATAAGTGATACAATTTCCAGTGTGTTGTATTGTATCAGTATATACTTTATTTTGTATGTTCTTTGGTGCCTCCTAGTGGCAATTGCAAATAGCTGTATAACAGGAAGTAGTGCCCTGTAATTTCATTTCTCCCTGGAGCTCAGAGTGAGCATCACAGAGCACCATCCAGTTAAATCCTTCGCTCTAAAGTCCACAAAACGGCTTCATCCGTAAGTTATGTATTATTTGCAGTTATATTATCTTGAGTTTGATTTCTGTACTGATGTACTAGTTATATTGCAAGTTACTTACTTGTTTGCATTATTTGTGATCTGTTCACAGTTTTACAAATTGAATATTTTCCGAGATAAAATCCTGCCAACCACAACAACCTGTCTGTTCCTTGGAGGATGCATGACGGAAGTTATGATGTTTAAGCTAGCTGTATAGCTGAAAATGCGTTGCTAAAACACTAAACAACTTTTAGTGAGGACAGCATAACCAGTTTCCAGTCAAAACCAGCACATAAATTAACCAAGTCATGAGTTTATAAATACAGCCAGCTGTTCTCTGCAGTTGTTACAGAGCTGAGGACTTCCAAGATGGCCACCAGAGGGCGCTGTACGTCACCTAAAAGCCTCCTCTTCATTAATACTATAATTTCAGGCAGTTGTAAGGGTTTCCATTGGCTGGAATAGGTTGTGGGCTCTCTTCAACCATATTGAGCGTTAAAGATGTTTGGCGACGTTATAATAGCAGGCTGGGGATATATTCACCCAACCCGGATACAGCACAGCATTACAAAACCAGGAAACTATCAGATTTTCCACAATCCACATTTCTCGTTTCACCCAAGTGTTGCGGTCTTATTTGAAACCATGGCCGAGGACATGACCCTCCTGTGGTGCTCTGGTTCTCCTCCCTGCTGGAAGGTCATGATCGCTCTGGAGGAGAAGAACCTGCAGGGGTACAACCACAAACTGCTGTCCTTTGAGAAAAAGGAGCACATGTCACAAGAAGTGTTGGACATCAATCCCAGGGGACAGGTAAATTCGAGGCACGCAGCAGACCCATTCTTAGAGCAAAGTGTAACAACGTTTCAGCTAACTGCAGAACTAACAGCAATCTATCATAGAATGTCAGCATGAGTTTTGTATTCCTGACATGCACTGATTTATATTTTGTTGTAAGAAAACTTTTCATTTGTAGATCTATCTACCTATTGCACACATTAAGCCCTCACCTATAAAAAAATAAATAAACATAATAATAATAATAATAATAAAAAATGACAATGCCATTTTCTTTGATTCTTTCCCTCCAAGCTCCCCTCCTTCAAACACGGGAACAACATACTGAATGAGTCCTATGCAGCATGCATGTATCTGGAGGTGAGATTTTGGTCTGTGTGTGTGTGTGTGTGTGTGTGTGTGTGTGTGTGTGTGTGTGTGTGTGTGTGTGTATGTATGTGTGTGCTGGAGTTCCAGGCAGCATGATGGTGGTACGTTTCTTTTTCCTCCCAACATCAGAGCCAGTTCTAGTCCCTGCAGGGAAACAAGTTGACCCCTGACAGCCCAGCAGAACAAGCACTGATGTACCAACGCATGTTTGAAGGTCTCACCTTCTATGACAAACAAAGTTGTTTTGTGCAAGACTAGGTGTAATAATAATAATAACAATAATCTACATAAATCATCCTCATCTGTTTAAATGTGTTACATTAAACACATATTTGCACATACACTTGCACATATATATGGCACATATTGTTTTTATTCTATTATTATTATTACTATTTTCTTATGTCTTATATCTTTTTTTTATATTGTATTCCTGACCTTTGCCTCTACAGTACTTGCTTTTATTCTTGTTTTGTTCTTATTCTTATATGTTTATTGTTTATTGTTATGCACGATTCACCAAGACAAATTCCTTGTATGTGAAAACATATTTGGCAATAAACCTGTTTCTGATTCTGGTAGGAAAGAGAAGTGCTAGTCACTATGAAACCGTCAGTGCATTTCCTTCCTAAACAAGCATCTAAGAGCAGAACCAGTACTAGGGTAAAAGTGCAATAAGTTAGCTACCTACTTTATATTTAAACAAATGAGACAAATGAGTGAAGCATATAAGCATGTAAGCAAGTGATAAGACAAGTAAGTGAAGACAAATAGGCAAGTGCTAAGAAGAAGGGTCAGGGTACTGTTTCTTGAAAAGGTGGGTTTTCAGTCTGCGGCGAAAGATGGGCAGCGACTTTGCTGTCCTGACATCAGTGGGGAGTTCATTCCACCACTGTGGGACCAGGACAGAGAAGAGCCGTGACCAGGTAGATCGGCCACAGGGCCTCTGAGCGACGGGGCAACCAGTCTCCTCGAGGCAGCAGAGCAAAGTGTCACATTTTCTTTTAAATAATGTGGACGGCTGGGTGCATGTGCGTCGTTTACCTGGGGAAGAGATGACACCAGGATGCATTATGAGAAGAAGTCAAGCCAGCGGAGGCAGTGTGATGCTCTGGGCAATGTTCTGCTGGGAATCCATGGGTCCTGGCATTCATGTTGTTGTTACTTTGACAACATTGTTCAGGAATGGTCTGAGGAACATGACAAAGAGTTCAAGGTGTTGACTTGGCCTCCAAATTCCCCACATCTCAATCTGATCGAGCATCTGTGGGATGTGCTGGAAAAGCAAGTCTGATCCATGGAGGCCCCACCTCGCAACTTACAGGACTTAAAGGATCTGCTGCTAACGTCTTGGTGCCAGATACCACAGGATACCTTCAGAGGTCTTGCGGAGTCTCTGCCTCGATGGGTCAGAGCTGTTTTGGTGGCATGAGGGGGACCTACACAATATTAGGCAGGTGGTTTTAATGTTATGGCTGATTGGTGTATATCAACTCAACAAAAAAAATGTGAACAGTGTGAAATGCAAAAATGATACTGCTAATTATCATAAGTATCATTTTAATTTCCCAGGCATTTTATAAACTTTCAAGGGTGTTTTCACCCCGAGCCCCGGTTAATTTCGCAGCCTGCTGCACACTCACATCCATACACCCAAACACACCCAAACCACACATTGACACACAAGCAACAATAACAGCAGCTGCCGTGCCAGGAGCCCTTGCAGGTACCATCAACATTTAAATGAAACCGATCACCTTTTTCTTGCAGGTCAGCCAAACGACCAACTCTACTGTCCCTTTACATGCAGAATACACAGGCCCAGTAATGAAACTTTCCACAGACAAAGCCTCCTCCATTATGTCACACAGATAACTCAACAGGAGAACGAGGCAGGAAGAAAGAGAGAGCTTTGCTTTTGCTCTGGAACGTCCAATAAAATAAATATTTTATCTGCATCTGCTGGAATTCACTGTGTTCATACTGCAGCCATTTTTTATTCACGTCATTCTCAGGGTGGGAAACGTCTCTTGATGATTTTTTTTATATTGACATTATAGAAGAGTAGTGCAATCTGATTGAATCAGTGGCTTTTAGATGGAACTTATTCCTACTCAGGGTGGGAAACCTCCAAACATTTAGAAATCATCAATATCTTGATGTATGTTAAAATGTTTTGACCATGTGCCATTGTTTACATCTGAGTTTACATCTAGTGTTTGATGTACATTGAATCAAATCATGTCTATCACATGAATAAAGCAAATAAAGCGGTTACCTTTTTAAAAAAAATAACGGAGGAGAATGTTTCCATAGTGTATCAATATATGATATTGTTAGAGCCATTTCTTGAAGCCTCTTATAATTTCCTATTTTGTAATTATTTTGTAATGTAAATAGTTTGGCAGCACCTAGTGGTAGCCTTTGGCGCTAAATTAAGTGGACAGCGGCACCTGACCTGGCATCGCAGGAACCTCCTTAATTAAGACAGGTGTGTTGAAACTAGGACGGTGGAAGACGCCAGGGGCCTGTTCCAAGAAGCGGGTTTAGTGAAAACTCTGAGTTTGGTAACCCTGAGATGAGGGAAACTCTGGGTTTTCCGTTCCAGAAAGAGAGGTAACTCAAACTCTGAGTCAATTGCCATGGTAACTGACTGTGAACCTAACCTGCTCGCTGGCAGGTTTTCTTGAACAAACCCTGACTTTCTCCCTGTCTCCTCCCTCTGCTGAACCTGAAGCAGCTGTCGGACATGGCGTGTTCTTTCCTCGGTAACCCGATCGATATTCAAGCCGAAGTAATTCGCATAGCCTTACGTCGGGAGAGGATTTTGAGACCCCGATTAGATGTTCTATGTCCAGGATGGAAGAGCTGTCCGAGATATAATATGCCGTTTACAGTTCACGGATTACGCTACCACCACCCCGAGCAGTCAAATAAAGACACCTTTCATTTGGTCTTCTTTATTTCCTACAAATACAAAAGCAACAGTTAGTATTTTATATTGTTCCAACAACACATTTCACCTGTGACCATGCACCCACCTCTAACTTATGTTTGAGTAATGAAAAATTTCTAGATCTGCCTTTCTAATTTGTCACCCCAAGTACACCTTATAAAGTATGCCTGGTCCAGACATCTCAGTTGGTAGAGCATGAGACTCTCAGTCTCAGAATTGTGGGTTCAAATCCCACATAGTGTTAACTCTCACCTTTGTAAATCGCTTTGGATAAAGGCGTCTCCTAAATTACTCTATTGTGATGTTTTTTCAGCTGCTGCCAAGTGCGCTTTGCGCCCGTGGGATTGCACCTAAATGAAAAAAATGTTTTTCCAATACTATTCCACCACTTTCTCACATGTAGGTAATATTATAAGAAAGTGTGGTTAAATGTTAAATGAATACTCTACTGCATTCAAATGTGCGCATTGACTCAGGCAGCGATTCTCTCCCACGCCAATTCCCTCTCCTTTACGACCCTTCTGCTTGCTGGTTGCCATTGAGAATCGTAGTATCAGACCTCCATTGATGATGGTTTTTTATTGTTGTCGCGCACGCGCTTAACTCAAGGTGAACATACTCAAAGTTGATTGAACAAACTCAAATCAGCCGTTCTGGAAACGAAAACTCAGACTTGGCCATCTCGGAATTAATCAACTTAGAGTGCAGGGTTAGACTCAGTTTGCTGAACCTGCTTCTTGGAACAGGCCCCAGGGGTAGTGTTGATTCAGGCTCCTCAACACCCCGTGAATGAACTCAAAAATATTACACCGCCAAAGAGTTAGACACTTTTTTGTCTAACTCCAGATTATTCGACTCCAGAAATTTGCTGTGCAGGGAGGGGATCCAGCCCTCCACAGGAGACTGATCGACTTGGCCATACGGGTTGAGAGTGAAGGTGAAAGAAAGGGCTTAACGTTGAACTGCACAAATAAGACTGGCGAGTAGCAGTTCTCCAGTTTTATGGCACCTCATTTTAGTACTGCCACACCCAAGTGTGAAGCCAGTGTGAAGAATGAACTACTTCCCTTAAGTACTTCAGAATGAAAGGGAGAAGTGGATCCTTTATTGACTTCTGAGTGCACATAGGGCACATGCACGTGGGAAAAGCTTAATGCACACTCCTTTTTTAATGAGCATTGTGTTTTGTTGGCATTTTGATTGCAAAATGTTCATACAGCCTTTCAAGTATTAAGTAAACTCTGGATTCCCTAACTCACTTGGAGATCAGATTCAAGAACTTTTCAGAGACTGGCAAGGTTTTGTTTGGTGAAATTCAAGGATGTTCATCTTTGACAATGGTAAAAGATTAGACACTGTAGAGGACACATTTTGCATGATTTGTGAAGTGAAGACATCATGTTGAAATCTGCTGCAGGTTTTCCACTGGATGTAAAGTGTCCTGGGATGGACAGCGGGCCAGAGAGCTCAGCCATATCAATGAATTCAGGTACTATTATTTTTATATGAAATCATGTACTTTCAAGGCCATGCATTCATTTTCAAAGAACATTTAAGGCCTTCTTTTATTTTTCTCAAACCAACAAAACCCGACAGCAATGACAAAATGTGACAAAATGTGAACAAAATGTGAACAAAATGTGAACTCTCCAAGAAAAGAAGAAAAACAGCCTTGTTTTTATGGTTTTATAATCCAAGGCTCGTAGAAATTCCTCAACCCATAGAGAAACAAGGGATCCTTCAATTGAAGATAAAACACATAAATCACCAAATCACGTCTCACTATCCAATCAATTATTTTGATGGTATCTGTTTATTTAGGATGACATTTATTGATTAATTGAATTTTGACCCAAATACTCCTCCAAATGATTGGTTTACAAATAAAATAAGTGAAATAAGCATATAATAAATAAGCAATAAGCATGGTTGCTGGGTATGGAGGGAGGGGGGCAGTAATGACAGAGAAAACTGAAATGGGGAAGTGAGAGAACACATCTCTGCCCAGATACATAAATAAACTCACCAACACAGAATGCTCTGCTGAATATTTTTATTAGATCTCACATGCACTATGCCATGAAAGATTTTTTTTCAATTTATTTCATTTTAATGTGTGTGTGTTTGTGTGTGGCCCTCTAACAGGTCTTCAGAGTGAATCCAGACACAAGATTATTCAACTTGGAAACCTTTGTAGGGGTAGGCACATTGTTGCCACGGCTGAGATAGCAGTGACGCCTAGAACACAAAATCAAATACAGCATCTTCAGTTCTGTGAAAACAACCAATTGAATATTGAAGCTGCACTAGGAAAAAATGTTATGTTATCATCGGTTATCATCAGAAATCCCCATTAATTCGGACACAGTAGATTTGCCATATTTGCCCAAATTAAAATTCTGGTGTTGAGTCTGGACACTTCTCCACCCACAGGAAGTGATGAATCGAAACTTGAAAGACAAACTAAACAGCAGCAAGTGAGCACTCTGTCCAGAGAAAGCTGGACTAACATTAGATGAGCATTGACATTGCATGAGCATGAACATTGAAGAGATCAAAGACCCATGAGCGTACCTTGCACAATTTACTGATGGTCAGGTTACATGATTTCTGGGTATGGAAAGTCAAATTTACCAGTTACCTCTTGCTGCCATTTGGGTCTACCAATGTGCAAGTTTCCTAGTGCAGCTTTAACTCCATTTGACAATATTGTTTGTGTGTGCATGTTTGCATGCATAAACCATACCTAACGGCCGGATCAGAGTAGAGATTAGTGACGTAGGTGAAATAATCGCAGTTGTGGTCTTCAGTGCAGGTCTTCTTGCAGGTCTCTGCATCGTCCACCACCACATCGCGCATGAAATCTACCCAGAAATCTACTCCTACATGAAGAACAGCCATCCAGCCTATTAGTGGAAAAGAAAAGGGTCAGACTTATGCTGCTTTTTAAATTACAGAAACACAAGAATAAAACCAAACAGAAAAGTAGTAGCTAAGTAGAACGCAGACAATTTCAAGGTATTCTCATATTTTAAGATCATATGAGAACCAAATCTAAAATGTCAGAGGGTTTTTTATTCACATTTACATGAAATTGACATAACATTTAACTTTTTTTCACTTTTTTCACTTTTTCTCTCCAAAAGTGTAAATAATGTTGCCAAGCAAATAAAAGTCTGTTAACCTGTTAACATGATGGTAACCATGTTGACTTTAACATATTTGCTTCCACTGTAAATAGACTGAAAAATGGTGTGCATGAATAACTTTGTAAGGCAGAGAACGTTGCCATGGAGCTAGCCTTTCCTCTGACAGCTTTAGAATTGGTCCAGCGCCTACATACTCATATCTCGCTGGCAGAAGCGTGCTGGTATCCCAGAGGTGACTCCTTCCTTAGGAACGGTCAACATTTCATTTGGATTGTTTTTCAGGTAACACTGGAAATTTTCACTGGAAACATAATGACAATGAGAAACAAGGGGTAAGTCTTAGCTGTATGACTACTGTAATACAAGTGCACTCACAGATAATTGCATACAAACACACAGACACACACACCTACCTTCCATTAATTCTGACGTAGGAGACGTAGGTGCAGAGTGGATTATTTGAACACAAGTACACACATCCTCTAGCAGATACAGCAAACACCGTATCCAGATCATTTCCTGGGATGTCAGTATTTGGAAACATCTTGGTGGGACACACTGTGTATGCACCAATACACACACACACACACACACACACACACACACACACATAGATATATGATGAGAAAACATGCAACAGCCTTCAAGATGCTAAAAAACTCTGACTTTGACCGACTGCGTACCTGGGACAAGAGGATCAGGTTTTGGAGGAGTATAGCTGAATCCAGACACCAGACCAGCAGTTGCTGTTATCTTAGGCCCGGGTACTGCCTGGTAGAATTTCAGTAAGCACTTATATCTACAAAGAAAATGAAATGTAAAGAATCACATCAGTAAGAACAATTCTTCTGTTGTTGATGAGTGAAGGCTTGCAAACATAATGCATTTAATTTTTCATAAGGTTGGGTATGACTAATGTAGTCACGACCATAACACAACCAATAAGAATAATTCTGCCTCAGAGAAACATTTGTCAAATTAAAGGTCCAATTTGCCACTGGCATCCGGTCCCACCTGATCTCCACTTGATCGTAGTGCTCATTGACAAAACTGAAGAACTGACAGGTGGGGTCATGGGTGCAGGCTCTCTGGCACTCCATATAGTCTGCTGTGAACAGGCTTCGGTAGTCTGACCCATGGAAGTCCACATTCTGGTACACCGAAGACAGGCAGGGATCTGGCAGACAGACAGACCAACAGTTAGACAGAGTTTGTTGGAAAAGAGAATGTGACCACTAATCATCTAGTAGTTAATGAACTGGTGTAAGATAGTTGTGTTCCTACAGTGGTTTGGATTGCAGGGTTTGAGAGAATAGCCAGAGGTGACACCCTGTAGTGGAGTCTGAGTATTGGGTTGTCCAGAAGCACTTGACTTAAGGTAGCAGCGGAAGTGACTGGTGGACAGAGAGATTGGTAAAAGGTAAAAGTAAGGCCATGTGAGAAATCACACAAACCAAGGACATCACAAACAGCACTGAGCACTAGGTGAAAATTAACAAGCTAGGTCGCAACGAAGACTTTAGTTATGACAATGTTTTCGGTAATTAGTTTCAGTCAGTGAAAAAACACCTGCAACATCAATATGACAACACCTGAAACGTCAATTGGATAACGTGTGCTTTATGAGTGACAGACAGTATTACATGGACTGAAATATGTATTTGTAATTCATAATTTGCATTTGGGATGTGTGGAAAAATCTTTAGAAAATATTTAGGAATGAATTACTGAATTAAATTAATTACTTTAATATGTTTTTCATTCAGATCTGACTGTTTAATTATTGAGAAAGAGGCAACTCAATCACATACATCCTCAAATGAGTGAAATGAACAGTTCAGTACTGTAGCATTAGGCTAGTAAAACTATTCAATGATTAAAAAATAGCTGATCACACTAGGCACCCTATAACCTCATGTAATATCTACAAGAAGAAGAACAATACTGAGACTAAAAGGGCAAATGGCACAAAAGGGATTAGTGGGACATGTCTTTTCTACAGCCTCTCACATCACTTTACTTTAAATCTTGGATGAAAACCTTCATGATGCCGATGGTGAAATTAGATTGTCACAGCTGCAGAGTAGTAGTAGTAATTAGAATATATGATATATAATTGTATATAATTTAACTGTCATGATGCAATTATATGATATATTGATACACTACGGAAATTTACCATTCACTTAACTTTCTGGTGTAATAGATTTCAGTTTTGGCCACCATTGCATTTAATTCATCGTCTATTGGCCTGTAACTTACCTATCATCTCTGGTCCAGTCCTGCCGTACAAAGGTGAAGAACTGGCAGCTTGGGTATTGGGTGCACAGCAGTTGACAGTGGTGTGCATCAGGAGAGTATAAAGGTTTTATGTCATTTCCTGGGAAGTCCACATTCTCCAGAAGGTCTCGCACACACTCTGGAGAAATGGGAAAACACACACACAAACACAGTATATAGTTACATGGAGGCAAGTAGTGGAATAAGCATTGGTCTTACACTGGAACTTACACTGGAACTTACACTATTAGCCACATATGTAAAACAAGATACATGTATTACCTTGACCAAAGGAGAGCCCACAGAGGTAGAGCAGACCCACTAAAATTAGAGGAGCTCCCATCTTCTGAGTCTTGCTAGTACTCATTTGAAATCAGCAGTTACTTTTTTTTATTGCGGTTGCCAAATTTATACTGTCAGAAGTGTTCGCTTAGCAAACACTACCCTGTGTACCAAATAACATTGTTCTATTGACTTAGAACTGCAGGGATGCAAAACGTGTTTGCACTCTGCCAAATTTTGCATCCATGCATTTGCATTCACGCACAAATATTGTTTTTCACTACAAGCCAGCCAAGCCACACAGTGTGTGTAAAGAACATGATCCGCTCAAAGCGTTGGCGTCAACGACAGGTTGGGTGTGACCCCTTCACACGATCAGCGTCAGTGCCAGGAGAATTACATTACATTCATTCTGTCGAGTTTTTAAAATGACAGCATTCAGGAAAGAATAGAGTGGAGTTCAATTTCGGACTACAGCCCGCATCAGCCGTAGCTATAACCACATCTCCAATGATCATACTAGCGCAGCCACAGTAGTGAATATAGACTGGCTGCATATATGAACCTGTACTAAGCTGTCAACCAACCTGGTAGTCCCATCTGTAAACCGACATCATTCCATGCCACAGACTTATTAGTCAGATCGTGGAATGATTTAAGTGTTGTATAATTCGGGATGCTACGACACACATAAAACAAGTTTCTCCTCCGTTATTAAAAAAAAAAAAAAAAAAGGTTAATTTGCTTTATTCATGTGGTAGCCATATTTGATTTACTGTACATCATACACTAGATGTAAACTCAGATGTAAACAATGGCAGATGGTGAAAACATTTTAAAATAGTGTAGCCAACTTGCTACAATACCGGGAAGTGGCAGACAGAACAGGCAGAGACAGTTCAGGGTTGAGGCGAGTTTTATTCTCGCTCATTTACTATCGAGACGACTCGCTCCATGCTGCTGTCTCCCTTCACGGAGACACGCTCTCTCTCTCTCCCGAGTCCCCTGCTCACTGAAACATATAAACACACATGTAATAGATGCTTAAAATAGGTTAAGATCTGGAATGGGACTTCAGCAATCAAGGTGTACGCCACACAAGTTATAAAAGTAGAAAAGGTATTCCAGTTTATTTTCTTTGGTACACTTTAAAATATGGGCAGTCAAGGAGACCATAGGCCACTGTTGCACAATAAAATGCCTGGCACAGCTACACCATACAATTAGAAGACACTAAGCCTATAAGCAAAAACACTGCAAAATATTGCACCCCACAAAGGCACTGCACACTCAATGTAGGAATATAATCCTAATACAAGAACTCACAGCACACAAGAGCAGTGGTATTCACAGCAACCCAGTCTAACACACGTGAAAAGGGCAGTAGGAGGGCTAGTAGGCTATACGCGCTTCAGGGCCATGGTTATACATCTACCCACTCAGGCAATACATCCAACACAATACAACACCAACAATAGAGGAAATAAAACAGGACATACAGCGCAGCCCTCTCGTTCTAAAAATGCGTTTCTATCCTATATACGGGAGCGCTGAGGAGAACCAAGAAGAGCATAGAAAAGGGGCGTCACCAGAAATCAGTGCGAGCTGGAACATATGCGCCTGTAGGATACCGATAGACTTATCCCAACTATGCCAATACTAGGAAGATTTAGCTGCACATTAATACAATCTTAAAACATTTAGGAATATAAAACCAATACTCAGGCCGATCACGGTGCGTGTCCCAATTCGCACAGTCTCACAGAAAACGGGTCGCCCCTGAAGCGGCTGAACTGCGTGCTTTTTAAAGGGACAGCCGTCTTGCCGGCCACTCGTTCATTGGTGCAGCAGAAGGCTCGGCAGCGGACGACGCGTTCATTGGCTGCATTGCAGCCTGCCAATTCCCAAGGCGGCGACACACCCACTTCCTCATTAGAACAGGTACTCGGTCATATCCCAAAAGTAAGAGAGAACGGCATGATTAATAATTATACAACTAAAGCAATTAAACAATATCATCATACCCATTACACACACACATACACACACACACACATTAGTCCACTCAGGCCTGATCCGCCGCAGCTGGTACCAGGGCAGGGGGATGGGATGGTCTCTGCACATCTCAGGGTGAAGCACAGATATGTTTCTTGAAAGAAATGATAGTCACATCTCTAAATGTTTGAGGGCTGTGGACCACAGTATGGTGGGAGAAGAGGGTGTGATTGGTTGTATTTAAATGTTGATGGTACCTGCGAGGGCTGCTGGCACGGCAGGTGCTGTTATTGTTGCTTGTGTGTCAATGTGTGGTTTGTGTGTGTTTGCGTGTGTGAGTGTGCAGCAGGTAGAGCAGACCCACTAAAATTAAACCATCTTCTGAGTCTTGCTAGTACTCGCCCCTTCCTCACTGACGAGACAGTGCAGGTCTCATCCGGGCTCTTGTCCTCTCCCACCTAGACTACTGCAACTCCCTCCGTGCTGGTGTCCCAGCATCTGCCATCAGACCTCTGGAGCTTGTTCAGAAAGCTGCAGCTCGTCTGGTTTTCAACCACCCCAAGTTCTCCCACACAACTACCCTTCTCCGTTGTCTACACTGGCTCCCTGTAGCATCTTGCATCCAGTTCAAGACCCTGGTGCTAGCCTATAGGGCAGTGAAAGGAACAGCTTCTTCTTACCTCAAGGCTATTGTTATAGATTGAAATTGTGTCACTTAGTATAATGGTACGGCACCACGGAACCTTTGTGGGGTGTATCCTAGTTCCCTCCCGGTCTAAAGAATGTGAAGCTCAGTCACTGTGTGTTAGACAACGTGCGGCTGTACTGTGTAACCGATATTGCTGGAGTTCAGTAAAGAGCATTAACTGTCTTCAAAGTCTGCGTGCATTAATAATATCAGGTTACCACAGCTATGGTCAAGCCTTACACTCCTGCCAACCACTTTGCTCTGCTGCCTCGGGGAGACTGGTTGCCCCGTCGCTCAGAGGCCCTGCGTGTCATGGTCCCTGCCCTACCCCCTGAGTTTCCTCGTGTTTTTACCTCCCCTGTTCGTCTCTGTCTGTCTCTTGTGGTTGTGTGTGTGTGTGTGTGTGTCCTGGGCGTGGTTTGCTCGCCCAGCCCTACCTCTCCTCCACACCTGGCTTCCATCTACTCATCAAACCCTGCTGCATAAAACCCCCGGCTTCCCATCCACTCATCGCCAGATTGTTCTGCTATCTCCCGTGGTAGAAACGCTCTTGGTCTTTTGAATTAACGAACTAGAACTCTTGTGGAATTTCATGTTTAACTGTTTGTCTTTGTCTACAGTGTTCCCCGGTGTGCCTCCTTCCTCGTGTCTCCTCGCCTGCCTTCTCCCGCCCCAGCCTGCTCCCCGGTTCCCAGTCCTCCCTCTGGTCTCTCCCGTCCCTGCCTCACCTACCTGCTTCCCCTCCAACCTGCCTCCTCCGCCCCGGCCTCACCACTACACCCCTCATCACCCTAACCAGCTCATCACCTGCTTCCCATTAAAATCCTCTTTTCCCCTACTCCTGTCTCCGTAATCTGCGTTTGGGTCCAGACACTACTGACTCCTAACACTGCGGCCGATCTACCTGGTCACGGCTCTTCTCTGTCCTGGCCCGGAATGAACTCCCCACTGATGTCAGGACAGCAAAGTTGCTGCCCATCTTTCGGCGCAGACTGAAAACCCACCTCTTCAAGAAACAGTACCCTGACCCTTCCTCTTAGCACTTGCCTATTTGTCTTCACTTACTTGTCTTAGCACTTGCTTACATGCTTATATGCTTCATTAATTTGTCTCATTTGTTTAAATATAAAGTAGGTAGCTAACTTATTGCACTTTTACCGTAGCACTGGTTCTGCTCTTGCTTGTTTAGGAAGGAAATGCACTGACGGTTTCATAGTGACTAGTACTTCTCTTTCCTACCAAAATCAGAAACAGGTTTATTGCCAAATATGTTTTCACATACAAGGAATTTGTCTTGGTGATTGGTGCATAAAAATAAACCATTAACAATAAACATAGAATAATAAGAATAAAAGCTGTACTGTAGAGGCAAAGGTCAGGAATACAATATTTAAAAAAAGAAATTCACACTAAAATATATGAAAAGCTATAAGAAAATAGTAATAATAGAATAAAAACATGTTTTTACATGTGGACAATAAGTGTATGTGGAAATATGTGTGGTAATGTCACGCTTTTAGAAGGACTTTATTTACAATATTGTACACACCATGCATGCAGGGGGGAAGTGGCCACACACACACACACACACACACGCGCATTTTAGAGTGTCCAAGTTGAATGAAGATCTGCTCTTCCTGCCGATCTTCCTCCAAGCCGGCCAGGGAGCAGAGGGCGCAGACGATAGCTGCGCCCGGGGACCAATTCCAGGTGTTTGTCGCCGTCCTCGTCAGGGACAGTCGACTGGATATTGCATGTTTTTAGACGGGGTTCTTTCCAGGAGGAGACCCAAGTGAACACGGGGAGAACATGCAAACTCCACACAGAAAGGCCCGGCATTTAAACAGATATGGATTATTTATGTAGATTATTATTATTATTACACCTTGTCGTGCACAAAACAACTAATACATACCACCGTCATACAACTACATGTAAATCAATGCATGTCCGGAAATAAAATGCATGCTGACATTTGATGAGATGGTTATGTGTCTTATCCAGGACACGTTGGCTGCAGTGTCTCTCTCACCACTAGGCCACCTTGCCACCATGACTTGATTAATGCATGCAAGATATATAACCAGGAACCACGGTGGCATGTTGTTGCAGTGCTTGCACTGCTGCCTCACAGTAAGAAGGTCCCGGGTTCGATTCCCGCCTGGGGCGCTGTTGACTCTGGGGTGCCTAGGTGGGTGTAGCGTGTTGAGCTTTGTTATGAACGATGAGACTATTTGGTCAATTCTGAAAATTGACAATTATTGAAATTATTATTTTTAGTAATTAATATCTTATTAATTAACACTTGCGGGGCACCACCAGTTACACTGGAATAGTCTCTTTATAATGATATCAGTCTAATAATCAAAAGAAGTGAGCTCTAGATTTCAGTGATTTTCTACCTTCATGTCCAGGATATATCAATGACACACAAAAGCCAGTTCTTTATAAATGCAAGATTTTTATTAACTATGTAAATAAAACACCAATAAAATGAATAAATGTATACTAAACTAAAACAGATAATGGCAATAAAACTGACAAACAAGATAGCAAGATAAACAGTGGCAGAGGATATATCAAATAAGTTAAACAGTGGCAGAGGATATATCAAATAAGAGTGGCAAATGATATTGGGATCAAAGATGGCAAGGAATTTGGCACTGACAAAACGACCTGAGCTGTAATACGTCTAATTGTGGCAATGTGGCAACAGCAAAAGATGGCTTGGAGGACAGCTGACAGTTTCCGGGAGACTTGGGACAGAAGGACAGAGAATAGTGGAGAGAGAGAGAGAGAGAGTATTCTAACCTCACAGTTCAACACTGCCTTTGCATCACCCGTGCATCAACAAGAAAGTTGGTTACCGTCTGGTTTGCAGGGTGTCAGCGGCGTCCTCGTCTCCGTGGTAACCGTCGCGCAGTCGCAGTGGACAGGTAAACACACGCACGTGTTGGTCTGGACCAGTCGACGTCAGTTGGGCGGTCCGGGGGCCGTTGTTCGTCAGTGGCGGAACTAGAGTTTTATACGTGGGGTGGCCAAGGCTACTTCAGGGGGTCCATAGTCCATGACAGAAAATTAGTGTGTAACCCTAACCTGGCATCTAAGGAGCATGAATGAATCTTATGATTGCTGATTAGAGGTAGAAATTATAATTCACTTAACCCAGATAAGATACGCCTTTATTGATCCCCAGAGGTCAAATAAAGAGGGAAAATGCAAATGTCCTATAATCGAGATTTTCATCTATAATTTATATATCTATATTTCTCCAAACCGATTTTTATGACAAGCTACTCGTTTCAGCTAAGCGGCTGACATATTATGAATCTGACTGTAGTTAGCTGGCTAGCTAACCTTTCTCACACTTTGAAGGTTTCCCAAAGACAAAGAGTTGATACACAGCGATTATAGCCTAACTCTCGAGATTCTAAGTAACTGGAGACAAAACCTTTTTTTCTATGCGTCAAGCTCGGCAGGAAGTCTGACACAGGAACGGCATAGAGCATCCGGCCAATTTTCAAAATATTACAAATTTCAAAATAAAACACCCTGATTGATGATGGCGTTGGATATCCAGTCTATATATATATACATATTTCTCAGTTGTGTCACGCACACAGGGGGGGAGAGAGAGAGAGACGCACACAAGTAGAGAGAGTAGTGAGACAGAGCGAGAGGAGCAGGCACACGCACACAAGTAGAAAGAGAGATAGACGAGCAGGCACAAGCAGAGAGAGAGAGAGAGAGAGACGCACACAAGTAGAGAGTAGTGAGACAGAGAGAGAGGAGCAGGCACACGCACACAAGTAGAGAGAGAGAGAGACGAGCAGGCACAAGCAGAGAGAGAGAGACGCACACAAGTAGAGAGAGTAGAGAGAGAGAGAGAGAGAGACGAGCAGGCACACGCAGAGACAGAGAGACCAAACCCCTACATTAAAAGCAGCGGAGATCGGCGCCGAACGCTTCCTTTTCTTTCCGCGTCCAGTGTGACCCGGGCGTCAGTCGCTCGTGTGACTCGTGAGCTGTGGAAAATATTCTCTCTTCCTCGTCCTCGATTTGAAAAAACTGTCAAAATAAACGATTCTTTCAACAAGAGGTGAAATGAGATGTCAATCAGCATCAAACTGCCAGTGATAGCGAATGAAATTTTAGGGGGACACCCTTCTGGCTCCGCCTATGGTAAGGCTTGACCATAGCCTGGAGGTAATCAGGAGCTGTTCCTTTCACTGCCCTATAGGCTAGCACCAGGGTCTTGAACTGGATGCAAGATGCTACAGGGAGCCAGTGTAGAGAACGGAGGAGGGTAGTTGTGTGGGAGAACTTGGGGTGGTTGAAAACCAGACGAGCTGCAGCTTTCTGAACAAGCTCCAGAGGTCTGATGGCAGATGCTGGGACACCAGCACGGAGGGAGTTGCAGTAGTCTAGGCGGGAGAGGACAAGAGCCCGGATGAGACCTGCACTGTCTCGTCAGTGAGGAAGGGGCGAGTACTAGCAAGACTCAGAAGATGGTTTAATTTTAGTGGGTCTGCTCTACCTGCTGCACACTCGCACACGCAAACACACACAAACCACACATTGACACACAAGCAACAATAACAGCACCTGCCGTGCCAGCAGCCCTCGCAGGTACCATCAACATTTAAATACAACCAATCACACCCTCTTCTCCCACCATACTGTGGTCCACAGCCCTCAAACATTTAGAAATGTGACTATCATTCAAGAAACATATGTGCTTCACCCTGAGATGTGCAGAGACCATCCCATCCCCCTGCCCTGGTACCAGCTGCGGCGGATCAGGCCTGAGTGGACTAATGTGTGTGTGTGTGTGTATGTGTGTGTGTTTATATGTTTCAGTGAGCAGGGGACTCGGGAGAGAGAGATATCGTGTCTCCGTGAAGGGAGACAGCAGCATGGAGCGAGTCGTCTCGATAGTAAATGAGCGAGAATAAAACTCGCCTCAACCCTGAACTGTCTCTGCCTGTTCTGTCTGCCACTTCCCGGTATTGTAGCAAGTTGGCTACACTATTTTAAAATGTTTTCACCATCTGCCATTGTTTACATCTGAGTTTACATCTAGTGTATGATGTACAGTAAATCAAATATGGCTACCATATGAATAAAGCAAATAAACCATTTTTTAATTTTTTTTAATAACGGAGGAGAAACTTGTTTTATGTGTGTCGTAGCATCCCGAATTATACAACACTTAAATCATTCCACGATCTGACTAATAAGTCTGTGGCATGGAATGATGTCGGTTTACAGATGGGACTACCAGGTTGGTTGACAGCTTAGTACAGGTTCATATATGCAGCCAGTCTATATTCACTACTGTGGCTGCGCTAGTATGATCATTGGAGATGTGGTTATAGCTACGGCTGATGCGGGCTGTAGTCCGAAATTGAACTCCACTCTATTCTTTCCTGAATGCTGTCATTTTAAAAACTCGACAGTATGAATGTAATGAATGTAATGTAATTCTCCTGGCACTGACGCTGATCGTGTGAAGGGGTCACACCCAACCTGTCGTTGACGCCAACGCTTTACACACACTATGTGTCGTGGC
>JAXDDW010000371.1:0-30387 GCA_034670385.1 Hoplostethus mediterraneus | reverse complement strand
TTTATTGGTTTATCAGGATCCCCATTAGCTGTTACAAATGGTAACAGCTGTTCTTCCTGGGGTCCACATAGAACAGTATACAAACACACACACACAAAGCAAACTACATAGTAAAGGTAACAGAAAAATATATATAAAGATAAAAATAACGACATTAATAAAGAAAATAAAACAATTAACACTGGTACTGAGTGAACATCACATTTACATAGCGCCTCTCCATATAAAGGTGCTTCCCCTCCACCATTCACCAAGGGAAGAGGGCGGGACAGGAAGTGGGAGGGGGGAGAAAGAGAGAGAGATTCCTGAATAGATCTATATGTTGGATATATTTGATTTGATGTGACTTCCATTCATTCAGATCCTACTGAGAATGAAGATGGTGGCTGATATGAGTCATCATGAAAGTGTTCAAACTGTCAATAAATCAATAATAATGAGAGCAGAACAGATCTCAGATCAGAAACTGATGCTGTATTGTGTCTTGTTCTCCCATCAGATGTCTGTGAACTCACACTGGACCCAAACACAGCAAACAGAAACCTCTCTCTGTCTGAGGACAACAGGAAGGTGACACGGGTGGAAGAGAAGCAGCCATATCCTGATCACCCAGAGAGATTTGACATCTGGGACCAGGTGCTGTGTAGAAATGGTCTGACTGGGAGATGTTACTGGGAGGTGGAGTGGAAAGGAGCGGTTGAAATAGGAATGACATACAGAGGAATCAGGAGGAGAGGAGAGGGTCGTGACTGCTGGATAGGAGGGAATGACAAGTCCTGGAGTCTGGACTGCTATGATGATAGATACGAGGCCTGGCACAAAAACAGTTCAACAGCCATGCGTATCCCCTCCTCCTCCTCCTCCTCCTCCTCCTCCTCCTCCTCCTCCTCCTCTGACAGAGTAGGAGTGTATCTGGACTGGCCTGCTGGCACTCTGTCCTTCTACAGAGTCTCCTCTGACTCTCTGATGCCACCTCCACACCTTCACCTCCACATTCACTGAACCTCTCTACCCTGGGCTTAGGGTTGGTTTGCGTCCTGGTTCCTCAATGTCTCTGTGTCAGATAGAGGAGGGAGAGTCGCCTCCTGTGTAGAGAAACACTCACACTGCTGAACAAAGACAGCTGCTGAAATGATAGTTCAGGATAACACACACACACACACACACACACACACACACACACCTACATCTCAAAGTGACAATATTAATGTTTGTATGTTCATAAAGGTTGATCCTCATCTCACTGTAAATAGAGTGTATTCTATGTGTAGGGTGACTGAACAGGGTTTTAACATCACACATGTACAAGAACATGAACATTTGATTTGGAAAATGAAATGAATGAATATTAAACCAGAGAGAAGTTATTATTGTTAATCTGAGAGTCTGTTGTTGATGATTTAAAACATCTTTCTTTTGGACCTTTGTTTTATTTGGTATTTTATTAATCTCAGTACTAAACATCTATCTTGTTGTCCTCAGTTGTTTCCAAGAATTAAAGTTTAAATTGTTTTAAATAGAATTGTTTGAATTTAACATGTAATTATTACTGCCTTTAAATAAACCAATATATTGTTGTGTTGTTTTATAATGTGTCAGTCATGACTTCACTTCATTAAAGAACATTTAATCTATGACATAATTGATTTACATTCCCTAAATTGGTTGATGAATTATTGAACAACAACCATCAAATTCCCTTTAAGCGGGTGAAGAGTCGTCTTCCACCTTCCATCATCAATACAGAAACTTCCTGTTGACTGTGGACGTGAAGCGTTTCATTACCTGTAAAACAAAGAGCGATCACATGAGATGTGAAAGTGTATGTAGGTGAACCAGAACCAGTTTCACCTTCAAGTTTCCAGCTCAGTATCATGTGTGAAAGTTCTGCTTTGACCCAAGAGGATTTAAAGTTCCCTAGAAAACAATGAGGCCTTTTTGATCTTTCATTTGAAACGTTTTGACTCAAATGGAACGAATGAGGAATTAAATTCTTAAGATTTCCTTGTTGCCCCTCCTGAACCTCTCTCTCTCTCTCTCTCTCTCTCTCTCTCTCTCTCTCTCTCTCTCTCTCTCTCTCTCTGTCCCTATAACTATCTGCTGATCTGCAAGGAGTGTGTGTGTGTGTGTGTGTGTGTGTGTGTGTGTGTGTGTGTGTGTGTGTGTGTGTGTGTGTGTGTGTGTGTGTGTCTACCCTTGACAACGTGTCAACTTTTTTATCAATCACAGCTTTTGCTCTTCACCAGTCACATTTCAGACGATAACATTTGAACGCCTCGCTTTGCCTGGTCTCAAAGTTTGTCCCTGCTGGCCACCGTACACTCACTCCAATCAAATCACATCACATTTATCTGTACAACCTTAATCACCGTTACAGTCTCTAAGGCTTCACAGTGCCAACATGTGAAAATAATAAATGATTAGTACATGACAACTCCCAGTCTTAGACCCTCACAGAGGACAAGGAAAAACTCCCACAAAACCTCACAGGGAAAATTGGGAGAAACCTTGGGAGGGGCTCCTCAGAGAGGGAGGGGCTACTCAGAGAGGGAGGGGCTACTCAGAGAGGGAGGGGCTACTCAGAGAGGGATCCCCCTACCAGGACGGTTGGGCTGCAATAGATGCCGAGTTTGGGCAAGCAGAGTATACACAATATATGAAAGTTCATTTTGGTGGGAACATCCAGATCTGATGGGGCATCACAGCAACGACAACTCAGTCAGCATCATCACAGGACTAGAGGACCACGCAGACGCCAACTCTGCCCAGATAGGAGAACGCAAACGCCAATCAGTCAGCATCGTCCTAGGAGGCGGGACCACACACACACACACACACACACACACACACACACACACACACTCTCACTCACACACACACACACATGACCAGCATCAGTGGACAGCAGCAGGTAGACCAGGAGAATAGGACATGTAGACAGGATGCTAGTATCCATCAGGACCCTGAGCTAGGATGAGCTAACTGGTCTAGCCTTACTCTGAGACGAGACTGAGCCACTCCCTCAAGGCTGGTCACATGACAGAGAGAATAAATGGGTTTTTATCCTTGACTTAAAGACTTGATAGAGCCTGCCTCTCTGACTGAGGCAGCAGACTGTTCCAGAGATCGGGAGCCCGGTAAGAAAAGGCTCTGGTACCTGCAGGTTTCTTTCTGACTGCTGGGATAGACAGGTAGCCAGCGTCCTGAGATCTGAGGGGGCGTGGCGGTTTATAAGGTTTAATCAGATCAGATAAATAGGACGGTGCCATCACATGTAATGATTTATATGTAAGTAAAAGCACCTTAAAGTCACACCTGGCCTGAATTGGTATCCAGTGTAATGAGGACAGGATGGGAGTTAGATGGTTGAATTTCCTGGTTTTGGTCAGGATTCTGGCAGCAGCATTCTGGACCAGTTGTAGTTTTTTAGTTCTCCCAGTAGGTAAGACAGAAAAAAGGACATTGCAATAATCGATTCTGGATGATACAAAGGCATGTACTAACATTTCTGCGTCTGCCTTTGTTAGCACGGGTCGAATTCTGGCAATATTACGAAGATGATGAAACGCTGTTGTAGTGATCTCCTTAATGTGCAACTGGAATGAGAGGGTAGGGTCGAGTTTTACCCCAAGGTTTTTAACGTATGGGCTCTGGGAGATTACACAACTATCAAAGTTGAGAGTCGTATTCTCAAATAAGTGTCTATGTCTCGCTGGTCCCACAATCAGCATCTCAGTTTTGCTGCCATTAAGAAGTAGGAAGTTTAGGGACATCCAATATTTGACCTCTGATAGGCAGGCCTCTAGTTTTTGGAATTGGGTGTCATCGGTTGGTTTGACTGGTATCCAATCAAAGCAAAGCAATGGCTCTGCGTCAAGCTCAGGCTCCTGATTGGCTAGTGGTAGCGTCTTTTCCTCTGGTTTCTCCTCCGTCTGGATGGAAAGTTTTAAAGGAACACACATGAACAGCGTTACCAGCAGGCAGGGGGGCGATGGCCGGTAATGATCCCTGGAGAAGAGAATCGCTTCTGAACTGACCTGTGTGGTTCAATAAAGGTGAAGTCAATAAATCAATACCATGTCCTCTACTCACACACACACCACCTGAACACCTCCGGGTAATTCACCTGAACATTTAAGATTGAAGCCCCTGAACTGCACAGAAGGAAACATTTACCGAGGTTAGGTCCGACTGTCATTGAAGCTCTTTTGTCCCTTTGCCTGTAAACGCATCATCAACCCAGACCAGCCTGTTGGGATCAGGGTCATCTGTGGACACACACACACACACACACACACACACACACACACACACACACACACACACACACACACACACACACACACTCACACACCCTGACTGAAGTTTTCAGACCGAACCCTGGCCAGCTCTTCAATTGGTCGGCGGTACCCCAGGAGGAGGAGCCTGCTGTGCTTCCTGCTGTTCGTGGTCCTCGCCGCCTCCACCGCAGGACTCATGGTGTGTGTGTGTGTCCAATCCAATCCAACTTTATTTATAAAGCACATTTAAAACAACACAGGTGACCAAAGTGCTGTACAATCAATCAATGGAGATAGTAAGAAGTTAAAAACACAATAAAACACAAGGACCAGTTTAAGAGACAGAATGACAGTAATATAAAAGCAACAAGACCAAACAAAAAGGAAAATGCAACTCTCATACGGAGTTAAAAGCCAAGGAGTACAAATGTGTTTAGAGGCGAGATTTAAAACCAGACAGTGTAACAGCCTAACATGTAGAGGCAGATCCTTCCAGAGTTTGGGGGCTGCAACTGCAAAAGCGCGATCTCCCCTGAGCTTAAGCCTTAGGTACAACCAGGAGCAGCTGATCAGACCTGAGTGACCTTAATGGGACATATCGCTGTAACACACCAGAGAGATAAGGTGGAGCTAGCCCGTTTAATGATTTGTAAGCAAACAATAAAACCTTCAAATGAATCCTGAATGGTATCGGGAGCCAGTGGAGGGAGGCCAGTACGGGGGAAATGTGCTCTCGCTTGCCTTCCTGTTAAAAGACGAGCTGCAGCATTCTGGACCAACTGCAAGCGTGAGAGGGAGGCCTGGCTAACACCAACATACAGGGCGTTGCAGTAGTCAAGTCGGGTCGTGATGAAAGCATGTATGACCCTTTCAAAATCGCCCAACCATAAAAAGGACTTGACCTTCGATAAGAGCCTGAGCTGGAAAAAGCTTGATTTTACCACCGAGTTGATCTGTTTGTCCAATTTAAAATCACCGTCCATTATCACACCCAGATTTTGTACAGTGGGTTTTACATGTGATTCCAGGGAACCCAGGTCCATATGAAGAGCGTCACAGGCACTACTGGGTCCACACATCAGGATTTCACTTTTACTGTCATTAAAACTTCAAAAGTTTAAGGCCATCCAAGCTTTGACGTCCTTGAGACAGTCCATCAAAGGTTTGAAAGAGTTAGCATCTTTCCGTTTTAAAGGCAAGTAAATCTGAGTATCATCTGCGTAACAGTGGAACTGTCATGGTCCCAGCCCGGCCCCCGGAGTTCCCCCTTGTTTTTACCTCCCCTGTTTGTCTCTGTCTGTCTCCGTGTGG
The DNA here is from genome assembly GCA_034670385.1 of Hoplostethus mediterraneus. Lineage (NCBI taxonomy): Eukaryota > Metazoa > Chordata > Actinopteri > Trachichthyiformes > Trachichthyidae > Hoplostethus > Hoplostethus mediterraneus. The sequence goes on along the minus strand of JAXDDW010000371.1, from coordinate 24,796 downwards.
TTGTGTGTCTGTCTTGGGCGTGGCTTCCTCTCCCGGCCCTACCTCTCCTCCACACCTGTCTCTCATCAACCCATCAACCCTGCAGCATAAGAACCCCGGCTTCCCTTCCACTCATCGCCAGATTGTTCTGCAACCAACCGTGGTAGACGCCTTCTCGGCCTTGCTACTAGAAAGACTGTTTTCTTGTGAACGTATATGTTTAACTGTCTCTCTGTCTCCAGTGTTCCCCTGTGTGCCTCCTTCCTCGTGTCTCCTCGCCTGCCTGCTCCAGCCCCAGTCTGCTTCCCCGGCTCCTGGTCCTCCCTCCGGTCTCTCCTGTCCCTGCCTCACCTGCCTGCTCCCTCTCTGCCTCCTCCACCCCACCCCGGCCTGGCCCCTGCACCCCTCACTGCTCCATCGCCTGCTGAGAGAGAGAGAGAGAGAGAGAGAGAGAGAGAGAGAGAGAGAGAGAGAGAGAGAGAGAGAGAGAGAGAGAGAGAGAGAGAGAGAGAGAGAGAGAGAGAGAGAGAGAGAGAGAGAGAGAGAGAGAGAGAGAGAGAGAGAGAGAGAGAGAGAGAGAGAGAGAGAGAGAGAGAGAGAGAGAGAGAGAGGAGAGAGAGAGAGAGAGAGAGAGAGAGAGAGAGAGAGAGAGAGAGAGAGAGAGAGAGAGAGAGAGAGAGAGAGAGAGAGAGAGAGAGAGAGAGAGAGAGAGAGAGTAATAATAATAGTCCCTCTATCTTTCTACTAGGTCTATTTCTGAAGTACCGATATTCCTGATTGGAGCTCCGATAGCTGATATCTTGTCTTTCAATTGGACCATTTTCATGCCACAAACATTTCAACATCCAGTGTTTCCCCCAGAAATGTGTTGTTACCGGGTGGAAGTGTCTCTGAAACAGCATGTAGACCTTCACAAGGACACTTAACCTCTCCATTGAAACCCAGACCAATCCAATGATCCTGCTTCCTAACATCACACAAAGATGGAGAGAAGGACGGAGTGATAGAAAGAGAAAGGAGGGGTGTGTCTTGGAGTCGTTGGGTTACCTAGTCATGATGGAACATGGAAGAACAACGGTAATCATCCCGTAACGATCTGAGCAGGTTTGAGGAGGTAGGAAAGGGGAAAGGTACTGTCTGTTGGATTGAGACGCAGCCCAACCTCCCTACAGTAGCTCTACCTTCTGTGTGAATTCCCTTCGTGGTTTTCTCTTCGTGTTCGTCGGTTATTTTCCGGGTCCTGCTGAAGAGTTTTGTTCCACAATGAGAGAGTGAATCAGACCGTGACTGTTTTTCAAAAGGATCTACACCACGGATTCAAAACAATGATGGTTGTTCTTGAAGGATGGTAGGTGACCTGAACCTGACTGGATCTTCTATATTTGAAGGCTGTTGAACGTCAGCTGATGTTTTTGGACTCGTATCGCTTTGGAGCAAAACTCTTCAGTTTCTGTTTCAGTTGCATTTAACTGGCTGATGAAGGACAAAGAGAGACAATTTTATGACATTTCATGATATTTCTGACAAGGGGAGCGGGTTGCAGCAGAAAGCAGATCTCTGGATCTGCCTTGTGCAATGGAGAAGGTTTCTTTTCTCATTGATTTCATGACAAGAACGAGTAGCCAACTTAGTGTTGAACAAACCTAACTACAATCCAATCATCAATAACTCCAACCGAATCATCTCAGTAATCACGTGGATCAAACTGCACATATCAATGAATATACTGTGTACAGATAAGGGATGTGGGACATGTATACATACAAATATATATTATTTCATGGGTTATTTTAAATGGAAAGGGAAACATGCAGCATCTCTCTTCAGGTTGTTTTTTATTATTTCAATCATCACAGAAATCACCGAGACAGATTTTTGGTTCTGGGTCATTTTATTGAATATTTTGGGAGATTTGTTTTGAAGGTGTGCAGTACACGGGGTATGTCATTTCATTCAGCACACAACAGATAAGGAAGGCCTTGCTTTACTTCATTTGGGTTTATTTGAGATAAAATGTCAATGTGATTAAAAAACAAGTTTAGACAAGCGGATCGGATAACAACATGTAAAGAGAGGAGAGGAAAAATGAATGATCAACTCATTTATCTTTACACTGGAAAGAAAACATGAATGAACAGACAGAGACGCCAGATGGGAGGAAGGGGAATCTCTTATTTCATTTACTTGAAGTGGAGTGTGTTATGAGTCCACACACACACACACACACACACACACACACACACACACACACACACTGGGAATATGGGGCATTTGATTCATATATGAAGTGACGCCTACTCTTTAAAGTGATTGCTAGTACAAAACTAAAACAAGCTTTTATTTTCAAAGGCTAAAATTAGAAATAAATACATTTTCTGGAGTGGATCGAAAATTTGACAAATGTTGAGTTCAGATGTTGAGTTCAGATGATATTTTACCCCCCAAAATGAATATAAAATATTATGGAAATGCTCTAAATTTGAGTGATAGAAATCAACTGAAGCACATAAAGGGAATGATTTATCTATTGGTGTCACCATTTCTTATTTCACTATTTCAGAAGTCAACTGACACACACACACACACACACACACACACACACACACACACACACACACACACACACACACACACACACACACACACACACACTAATTGAATTAGCGGGGATCGTTTGTGTTACAGTGTAAATATATTCTCTGGATGTTGATTATTTTGTACTGTACAGAATCACCAGAGCTGTGGCTCCTCCTAGTGGTCGGTTCATGTAAGTACTAGCTGACTGTGAAACATGTTGCACTACATTGTACTGGTGTACTACCAAGTCTTGTTAAATGTTATACTGGTATGTGTATTGGGGTTTTTGTACATTGTGAACCTAAAATAATAACTTTTAACAAGGTCCTCCGACTCAGACGTTTTCATCCATTCATCCATCATATCACCGAGTTTTAATTCAGTTTTTAATATACTATAGGCACATTTAGTATTTTGTATTGAGTACTTTGATGTACTCTGATTTGTACTCTCATCAGAATAATGACCGTTGGGTACAAAAATACATAAACACCAGGAGAGATCACCTACCACTGTTATAGATCACCAGTCTGTTATAGATCACCAGTCTGTTATAGATCACCTTCCACTGTTATAGATCACCAGTCTGTTGTAGATCACCAGTCTGTTATAGATCACCTTCCACTGTTATAGATCACCAGTCTGTTATAGATCACCTTCCACTGTTATAGATCACCAGTCTGTTATAGATCACCTACCACTGTTATAGATCACCAGTCTGTTATAGATCACCTTCCACTGTTATAGATCACCAGTCTGTTATAGATCACCTTCCACTGTTATAGATCACCAGTCTGTTGTAGATCACCAGTCTGTTATAGATCACCTTCCACTGTTATAGATCACCAGTCTGTTATAGATCACCTTCCACTGTTATAGATCACCAGTCTGTTATAGATCACCTTCCACTGTTATAGATCACCAGTCTGTTATAGATCGCCAGTCTGTTATAGATCGCCAGTCTGTTATAGATCAATCCAATCCCAGGTCCAATCCCAACGTCCCCCTAAACCCTGAACCCTTACAGACTGAACTGACGTCACCTGGTAAGTGTTTGAGTGCGAGAGGCTGCAAGGACTCCAGGTTGTTTAAATAGGAATGGGACAGCACTTTGCGACACATCGCGTTACCTTGACGACAACAAATTGTTTTGATGTACGATTGTGGGTTTGGGACTTTTTATTTTCCGTTTTTTACTTTGTTCACGACCAAGACACTTCAGGGACCGACTGCCTGATCTGAACGTCTTCCAGGCTCTTGTCTTACAGAGTGGACGAGAGGTGATCAATAATCAATTGACTCGTTTTGTCAAAACAGCATCAGCAAGCAAAAAGATAAATAAATGGTTGATGAATAAACATTTGTCCTTACATTTGTTTACCGTTAATTTAAACGCTTCCGGGCTTCCTCTGGTAACCTCGTATTCAACGTTACAACGCCCTCTCCCCCTTCCTCTCTCTCTCTCTCTCTCTCTCTCTCTCTCTCCCTCTCTCAAAACTGTTGACAACTTTCACTTTCACTTCTCCGTGTGACGCAGGATACTTTCAACCCTAAAGGTATTGTAACCAACACTTTACACGACAATTTCCAGTGTTTATAAAGCGACACAGTTTATTGTTCATGTTAAAGTCATGTAATAACAGTAGTAGTAGTAGTAGTAGTAGTAGTAGTAGTAGTAGTAGTAGTAGTAGTAGTAGTAGTAGTAGTAGTAGTAGTAACTTGTTGTCTACAGGTTTGAGGGAAACCTCTTCAATGCCTTTGACTCTCACTAACATTGCCAGCGATGCTAACAGGAACTTTCTGACACTTTCTGAACAGTAAAAACGGTTTGAATGTACGGAAGTGCTTGCAATTATTTTTTAAATCGTGATCTCGAGATCACTCGATAATAAAGCTCGTTTTCTCGTGATAACGGGTCAATTTATCTCGTTATCTCGAGAAAACAAAAGGCCATTTTGCATGACAACACGGGCCTCGTAGCCTCTGTGCCGAGCTGCGAAGAGTAGATTATGTAGTCTAACAGGCCAATATGAGTCCAACTGACTGACTGACAGCAACTGACATTAGTTTGCTCACGTGTTTTCCACACAGTGTAATTTAAACATTTGAGTAGTTTGGACGCCACCATTCTGTTTAAAGTCCAAGAAGTGGACCATGACGTACTAGAGGTGGGATTTACGGCTCTTTGAAGGGAGCCGGATCTTGTGGATCCGTTCCTTTCAAAGAGCCGTTCAAAAGAGTGGCTCATTTTTATATTTATTTATTTTTAAGAAGCCAGCCTGGGGGTGACTCATTTTATCTGGGAAATAATCACTGGGAGGAATGATAGGGTAAGATTTGGATCAGAATCATTCAAACTTAGACATCCCACCAATATATATTCTATTGGTGGGATATCTGAGTTTGAATTATTCTGAAATATTGATTATAATTTCATTTGGCAATGGCATGTGTGGACTAGATTTTAATGTCTGATCTGCATTCGTTGTAAACATTCCACAAGGTGGCGCCACATCCCTCTGCTTTGACAGTGACATCACTATTTTGGATTTACCCTTTGTATAAAATGTGTGTGTGTAAATAAAGCTACCTTGACTTATGTTATTCATGCAACACCTAAGAAAACTTTGTGGCACAATAAAAAACTAAGCAGGCTACAATGAACTTACATGCAAAACAGCTTTTAGTGCAAAATTTTCCACACAAGAGCATTTTTAACAATACAGAAAAACTCACAACAATATTTTTTGAAAAATCTTTCAAGTGGCCTATTATAAAAATTAAAGGTGCTGGAAAAAAAATACTAAGTGGTTGGTCAGTAACATGGGTCTCCCAATCCCTCCGCTTTGCAGTTGGACACACAATGAAAATACAGATACCACATACCGCAGTAGTTCTGTACTGCTAGTATTGTGTACATGTATGTAGTACACCTGAGTGATTTTAGTGCAAATTTTAGAGAAAAACATTTCACACAAGAATATTTTGATAGAAAAACTCAATACTTTTACAAAACAATATTTCAAGTATTAGAAAATAGATAAAACTAGAATAAATTAGAGAAAAATGTACATACAGCCCACTAGTACTACTAGTATAAACCCTGCAATGGACTAGTGAACTGTCCTGGGGTGTATAGTGCCTGTTCTCTGTCTCACTCAGTGGAGTAGCAAAGGAGGAGCTTGCGTGTGCATCTGTGTGAAACACAGCGATTAAAAAAACAAAAAAGAACGGCTCACAACTGCCAATCGGTTCCCATCGTTCGTGGTAAAGAGCCGGTCAATAGATTCGGTTCGTTCGTGAACATCACAACTCTATGACGTACACACACTGCTCTGTGGGGGGTTGGGAGTTGACCAATGGGAGGGATGCGATAACGGGTCCTCCTTGATCTGACATGTTCAGCTTAAATCAGTTGCTGCATTTGTCAAGACGCCATCTATGCATGCTGGCATGACACTCCTGATCTCTGATCAACAATATAAGTAATCAGAGGAAACGAGTCTGACCTTTTGTTTTCTCGTGATAACGGGTTGATTAACTCCTGATCTCGAGATAACGGCATTAAAAAAAATAGTTCTCTGTCCTTAACAATCCTGTCTTGATGTCAGTCTGTTGGATATAAAGAGCAGGTGGTCCTAGTATGTTGTTCACTTTGGACAAATAACAATGTATATTTGTCATTTTACTGACCTGGATGATGAAACCCCTCAAAGTAATCTCTCCTGTAATGAAACCTTGTTGTGATGAATGAGTCCAGCTAACAGCATGTTGGGTGTGTTTCTGTCCAGCTGGACCCTCTACTATGAATCTGTCTGAGGAGAGAGAGGAGGGGGTCCCTACCTCTAAAACCTCTCTGTCTGGGGAACATGACCGCCAGACCAAAGCTCAGAGGTAAGATGAGGATCTCTGACTGTCCATGACTGTTCTCCATCTCAGAGCTCAGCAGTGATATCATGACACCATCACTATCCAGAGTAAAAGGTCTGTCTGTGTTGTGTTGAAGCCCCGCCCACCAGGAGAGACCAGCCTCCCCTGTACCCAGCTGTGTGTCCATGAAGAGTGACTCGTCTATGCATCAACCTATTGAATTCAAAGATGGACACCACTCTACTGAGCAAAGGCAAGAATTGAACTCAGATGAGTTTGTTATTATCTGACTCTACTGAGCAGAAGTAAGAAGTCATGAGATCTAGAATTGGTCTGGGATCTGTTCCAAGAAGCAGGTTCAACAAACTCTGAGTCTAACTGAGCTCTGAGTTGAGTAACTCATAGATAGGAAACTCTGGGTTAGGGTTAGTCAGCACCGTGCGTGCGTGCGTGCGTGCGTGCGTGCGTGCGTGCGTGCGTGCGTGCGTGCGTGCGTGCGTGCGTGCGTGCGTGCGTGCGTGCGTGCGTGCGTGCGTGCGTGCGTGCGTGCGTGCGTGCGTGCGTGCGTGCGTGCGTGCGTGCGTGCGTGCGTGCTGATATCTGGATCTAATACATCATGTTTTCTCCAGACTCCACCAGGAGAGGTCAGAGGTTCCCAGTGGTCAGTCTGCCCAGGAGCATCAAGCAGACCTGGCCTCCATATTCATGGTGTGTAAATGTACAACAACACCTTTTACTTCAGCTACTAATGTAATGAAAAACAACCATTCTGGTCATAATCGTCTCCATGCTACATTCTTTAGACCAGTGGACTTTCAGTCTATGATGGATTTGATGTTTTGTTCCTCCAGTTTAGTATGAAAGGTTCATTTCTATATTATTCTGTTCCAGCTGCTGGAGGAGAACATTGTCACTTTTGTGAAGAACGAGCTGAAGAGGTTCCAGATGGTTCTGAGTCCAGATTACCCAGAATGCTTAGAGAGGCAGAGCCCCCCTCTGGAGGTGGAAGGTGAGGAGGAAGAGCAGAGGAGGAGCAGCAGAGAGGCACTTCTGAAGATCACACTGCACTTCCTGAGGAGAATGAAGCAGGAGGAGCTGGCCGACTCTCTGGAGATCAGTAAGACGAGAGTTTCTCACATGAGATCTATTCAATTACATATTGGAAGATGAATGATCAAAATCCCCAGAGATCATTGGGTGAAATTATTGATTTGTTCATGTGGGTGTAAAATACTGATCATAGTCATACACATTAATACAATACAAAACCAGTTTTGTTGCCTTCCACATTGGGCTGAACACAGTCAGGAAATGTTTGTCCACCACTGATGAGCTGAATAGTTATAATGGAGTTGGGAAATGAACTTGTTTACCTGGAAATGTTCTCATTTCTCATATTTACCTCAACATCCACTCATTGGTGTTATTTGTTGTTTGTTCATTCAGAAACTCCTGCAGGCTGCCAACGTCAACTGAAATCTGATCTGAAGGAGAAGTTTCAGTGTTTGTTTGAGGGGATCGCTAAAGCAGGAAACCCAACACTTCTGAATCAGATCTACACAGAGCTCTACATCACAGAGGGAGGGAGTGGAGAGGTCAATGATGAACATGAGGTCAGACAGATTGAAACAGCATCCAGTAAACCAGCCAGACCAGAAACAACAATCACATGTGAAGACATCTTTAAACCCTTACCTGGAAGAGAGGAACCAATCAGGACAGTGATGACGAAGGGAGTGGCTGGCATCGGTAAAACAGTCTTAACACAGAAGTTCACTCTGGACTGGGCTGAAGACAAAACCAACCACAATGTACACTTCATGTTTCCATTCACTTTCAGAGAGCTGAACTTGCTGAAAGGGAAAAAGTTCAGCTTGGTGGAACTTCTTCATCACTTCTTCATTGAGACCAAAGAAGCAGGAATCTGCAGCTTTGACAAGTTCCAGGTTGTGTTGATCTTTGACGGTCTGGATGAGTGTCGACTTCCTCTAGATTTCCAGAACAACCAGATCTGGACTGATGTTACAGAGTCAACCTCAGTGGACGTGCTGCTGACAAACCTCATCAAGGGGAAACTGCTTCCGTCTGCTCGCCTCTGGATAACCACACGACCTGCAGCAGCCAATCAGATCCCTCCTGAGTGTGTTGACATGGTGACAGAGGTGAGAGGGTTCACTGACCCACAGAAGGAGGAGTACTTCAGGAAGAGATTCAGAGATGAGAAGCTGGCCAGAAGAATCATCTTCCACATCAAGACGTCACGAAGCCTCCACATCATGTGCCACATCCCAGTCTTCTGCTGGATCACTGCTACAGTTATGGATCATGTGTTGACAACCAATCAGAGAGGAGAGATGCCCAAGAGCCTGACTGAGATGTACATCCACTTCCTGGTGGTTCAGTCCAAACAGGGGAATGTCAAGTATCATGGGAAAGCTGAGACAGATCCACTCTGGAATACAGAGACCAGCAAGATGATTGTGTCTCTGGGAAAACTGGCTTTTGAGCAGCTGGAGAAAGGCAACCTGATCTTCTATGAAGCAGACCTGACCGAGTGTGGCATCGATATCAGAGCAGCCTCAGTGTACTCAGGAGTGTTCACACAGATCTTTAAAGAGGAGCGTGGGCTGTACCAGGACCAGGTCTTCTGCTTTGTCCATCTGAGCATTCAGGAGTTTCTGGCTGCTGTTCATGTCTTTCTGTCATTCATCAACACTGGTGTCAATCTGCTGTCAGAAGAACAGTTAACCTCCCCACTATCCAGGCTAATTAGAAAGAAATCTGCAGTAAAACACCTCTACCAGAGAGCGGTGGACAAGGCCTTACAGAGTCCAAATGGACACCTGGACTTGTTCCTCCGCTTCCTCCTGGGTCTTTCACTGGAGACCAATCAGACTCTCCTACGAGGCCTGGTGGAACAGACAGGAAGTAGATCACAGACCAATCAGGAAACAGTCCAGTACATCAAGGAGAAGATCAGGGAGAATCCCTCTCCAGAGAGAAGCATCAATCTGTTCCACTGTCTGAATGAGCTGAATGACCATTCTCTAGTGGAGGAGATCCAACAGTACCTGACACCAGGAAGTCTCTTCACAGACAAACTCTCCCCTGGTCAGTGGTCAGCTCTGGTCATCATCTTACTGTCATCAGAAGAAGACCTGGAGGTGTTTGACCTGAAGAAATACTCTGCTTCAGAGGAGGGTCTTCTGAGGCTGCTGCCAGTGGTCAAAGCCTCCAATAGATCTGTGTAGGTTCAGCAGAGATGACTGGATATATTAAATATATTTGATGGGATTGTTTGAAAATAGAAACATATTTAAAGTTATTTGGGTTTTTTTTTCAGGCTGAGTGGCTGTCAGCTGTCAGAGAGAAGCTGTGAAGCTCTGGCCTCAGTTCTCAGCTCCAAGTCCTCCAGTCTGAGAGACCTGGACCTGAGTAACAACGACCTGCAGGATTCAGGTGTGAAGCTGCTCTCTGCTGGACTGGGGAGTCCACACTGTAGACTGGACACTCTCAGGTCAGTCAACACATGACCATTTAAATCCTGCTGTACATGAAGGTTCATGTCAGTGAATAAACACCTAACCTGTGGAGGATGTTCAGACTAGTTGTGATACCAACATGTAGCTCTACTTTCCAGCCCCAATGAAAAGGATTTTAGGAGGCTAGGGAAGCAGACTGTATTTCTGGAGTCGTGGGAGGGTTTGAATCGCAGTGGTATGTTGGTCAGGACATAAATAAAACTTTCACTTCCCAGCCTTCCTCTGTCACTTCAGGTGTGCCCCAGGGCTCTGTCCTGGGGCCCCTCCTGTTCATCATTTATCTTCTCCCCCTTGGCAATATCTTCCGCAAACACAACATCAATTTCCACTGCTACGCGGATGACACCCAGCTCTACCTCGCCAGCAAACCCACCTCCAACCTCCCGCCCTCCTCCCTTACTGACTGCTTGACAGAAATAAAATCCTGGTTCACTTCAAATTTCCTTAAACTAAACAGTGACAAAACTGAGGTTCTCCTCATTGGCACCAAATCAACACTATCCAAAACCGACAGTTTTTCTTTTGACATTGACAATTGCTCCATTTCCCCCTCCCCACAGGTTAAGAGTCTGGGTATCATCCTCGACAGCACACTTTCATTTCAATCTCATATCAACAACATCACCCAGTCCGCCTGTTTCCACCTGCGCAACATCAACCGCCTTCGCCCCTCCCTTACTCCTCATACCACTGCCATCCTGGTTCACAGCCTCGTCACCTCCCACCTAGACTACTGCAACTCTCTCCTTTTTGGTCTCACCCACAAATCTCTCCATAAGCTTCAACTGGTCCAGAATTCAGCTGCCCGTATCATCACCAGAACCCCTTCCATCCACCACATCACTCCCGTCCTGCAACAGCTCCACTGGCTCCCGGTCAAGTCCCGCATCAATTATAAAATCCTCCTACTCACATTCAAAGCCATCCACAATCTTGCTCCACCATATCTTTCTGATCTTCTCCATGTTGCCGCTCCCTCTCGCTCCCTCAGATCTTCCTCCTCCATTCACCTGTCTGTCCCCTCCGCCCGTCTCACCACCATGGGGAGCAGAGCTTTCAGCCGCTCTGCTCCCCAGCTCTGGAACTCTCTACCACCCGTCATAAGGAACACAAACTCACTCTCACAATTCAAGTCCACACTCAAAACCCACCTGTTTAAGATTGCCTTTTCCATCTGACTGACTCAATTGCATTGTCCTATTTTTAACCTGTTTTTAATGTTTTTAACGTTGTATTCTTGTAAATGCACTCATTGTAAGGTGTCCTTGAGTGACAGAAAGGCGCCTATAAATAAAATGTATTATTATTATTATAAAAGGGCCAAGTCACATGAGTTCTTATTGGTTTACTGGAGTCATTTGGGTAGAGGTATGTTGTATGCAGGGTCCCCTGCGACTCCTTAAAAAGTCTTAAAATAAAATAATGGAAATTAAGGTCATAAATTGTCTTAAATGTACCTTAAATTTGCTGTAGGTATTAAATTTGCAAAGGGTGCGTTTAAGGCGGATGGAAAATTGTCCCACACAGTAACCTACCGTAAAATGTCCAATAGCGTGTATTTGGTATTAAATTTGCAAAGGGTGTGTAGCAGCCGATATTATAATAACTGCCAATAACGTAATCATTTCTCAATTTCTAATGTAATAAAAGCCGATAATGTAGTAACTTGCCAATAATGTAATAAAATGTCTGAACCAATAACGTAATAACTTTTTGCCCATAATTTAGTAAGCTATTACATTATTGGCCGGGTTTTAAAAAATCCTCTAAAAATGTAATAACTGGAGCCGATAATGTAATTATATACTTGTATCACACTTCCATGACACTTACCCTTACTATTGCTTCTCTAAAATACCTGATTAAAGACCTGACCACAAAATTCTCTCTCTCTCTCTCTCTCTCTCTCTCTCTCTCTCTTTCTCTCTCTCTCTCTCTCTCTCTCTCTCTCTCTCTCTCTCTCTCTCTCTCTCTCTCTCTGCTCCTTAGTCATTTAAGTTCCCACACATGTTTGCAAACACAGACTCATATTCCTGTTACTGTTGCCTCTCTTTCTCTCTCTGTCATCTTATAGGCATTAAGACTATTTATTTGTTTGTTTAACTTGATGGTTAGAATTATCTGTGCACTCCAGTTCCAAATGAAGTGGCAGCACACATGTTTGCAAATACAGACAATTACTCTTATGTTGTATGGTATGAAATCTATGCCTCCTTGAAGATGTGTTTTCAAATGTTATATTTAATAATGTAACATTTTTTAAACAGTTTGAAATTATTCCAACCACAATATAATAGTTATTCATCACCCCTCTCTCTCGTAACAGGTCGTTACAGAGCCCTTTACAAAAATGCATTAAATTAAATCATCTGTTTTGCCTTAATTGACCACTAGATGGCCAATCATTGACAGCATTCTTGTCAGCAGATCATTTTTATTTTGATTCTCTAGTCTATTTGTAAATGAGTGGAATTTACTTTTCATTTGAAATTGAACTTTAACTTCAGCATCTTACCTACATTTTGTTAAATGTACAGCACAGTATTGGAGAATGTTTAGTTCTGTAAAAAAAGGACAATAACCTTATCTTTATTAAGCTCAAAGATGTGTTACCGAAGTTATCTTTGTAGCTGAAGTTATATACTTTATATTTATAGTTAAGAATTGTGTTTGAAAGCACAAGGGATCATAATAGTATCAGTTTAGTTATTTAAATTTCAGTTGATTAAGGAGAGGACTGCATTTCAGGAGAGGACTGCATAGCTTTTTCAGTTTGCCTGAAAAAGTGTGTTAACTCTCCTGTTGTCTTCGGGTCAAAATGACCCGCCACTGAGTTTAAAAGCAGAGAAAAATCCCCTAAAATACATTTTTTCAACTTGAAATTTGATGACTTTTCCTAGATTGACCCCAACATTAGAAAAAGTGAAATGTTGCCTTTATTCATATTTCCATGTAAGCTAACATTGTCTTCGGGTCAAAATGACCCAACAGTCAAAATGAAAGGAGTGGTGTCTCCTGAATAAATGCAGTCTTTCTGCCATGTGAAGAGGTTAAACTCAGGTATTCACATGGAGGACAAGAGGTGTATACAGAATGTGAAGACATCAGGAGGGTTAAAAGGTTTAATTAAAGATGGCATTTTTCATGGAAAAAAATTGTGGTCTTTTTATTTGAGAACACTACATCCTAAAACAGGAATATGAGTAATTGTCTGTTTGCAAATGTGTGTTGGAACTTAAATGACTAAGGAAGAGAAGGCAGGGCTGGAGATAATTCTCATCATCAAGTTACACAAACAAATAGGACATCAGCCAATAACTGAAATTTAAATAAAGTGTAATAAGTATATTATTACATTATCAGCTCCAGTGATTACATTTGAGGATTTTTTAAAACACGGACAATAACCAGCCAATAATGTAATAGCTTATTACATTATGGGCAAAAAGTTATTTCGTTATTGGTTCAGACATTTTATTACGTTATTGGCAAGTTACTACATTATCGGCTTTTATTACATTAAAAATTGAGAAATTATTACGTTATTGGCAGTTATTACATTAGCGGCTGCTACAGGGTGCGTTTAAGGCGGATGGAAAAATTGTCCCACACAGTAACCTACCGTAAAATGTCCAATAGCGTGTATTTGTGTAAATAACATCGTATTAGACAATGAGAAACTCCGCCATTGATAGAATGATTACGTTACGTCGGTGTCTGGCTGCATGTCATCAAAGAGGGTCAAGGTTGCCAGCTAACAAGCTACGGTATGAGCCAATGCTCATACCAATGGGGAAATGCAAGTTTAATGACAAATAGTTAGAGGAAGATACGTTTCAGAGGTGGTTGGTACAAGCAGGAGACCGCCACCAAGCAAGGTGCGATTTATGCCGAAAGATTTTCACGTGAGGGACCACGGGGGTGAAAGCAGTTGAATCCTACATGAAGTCTGAAAAGCACCAGCGGTACGCAGCGGTAACCTGTGGGGTTATGCTGATGCCTGCATTGTTTGCACGTAGCACACCCGAAACTTCGTCTGGCTCGCTCGCAACTTCTCAACAGTCGACATTGAGCAATTTTGTTTCACCGGCAGAAACCCAAAGGGCTGCGGTGCTGTGGGTTCTTCACACGGTGGGCAGGCACGATTCATTCAAGTCCAATGATGACAGTCTTTGCCGCAATGTTCCCTGATTCAGAATATGCAAAGTCGTTTACCTGTGGTGAAAATAAAACCGCCTACGTCGCTAAATATGGCATCGCCTCGTTCATTAAGTGGGAAACCCTATGTCGTAATGTGCGACGAAAGCTGAAGGATAAAACGACAAAGAGCAAGCAAATGGTTATCCGCCTAATATCCACTGTCATCCAACAGGTATGATGAAGAATTCCATAGTTGCATGATACAGTTTCCCTAAATAGCCACATTTAAAAAAACAAAAAAACATTTAGCAATATGGATTGTTATTATTCATGTAACTATATTACTGTTCAGAATACTAGGGCTCAATAAATTGTCTCGCCTTTCTATGAAAGAAATCGCTCCAAACTTTCTTGAGTCTTAAATTATACGTATTGAGGCTTATAAAGGTCTTAAAAGGCATTGAACTTGATTTTTAAAATGGTGCAGAGACCCTGTGTATTGATCTCCGTGTGTGGCTGTGGTTTCTAAAACAAGAAAGCAGGAACAGGTATCAATATTAATGGAAACAGGAAATAAAGGAAAGTCACACAGTTGACAATAAATACCTGGCCATCATGCTGAGAACATCCACTATGAGGAAAAGGCTGCATCCTGAGTGCCAGTTTACACTACGGTAGTTTTCACACATTGTGCTACAGCGGCAACATGAAAAAGGATATAAACAAGATGCATAGAGGATTAAAGCTTAAGAACAAAGGAATCTATCAACAATGTTAAATAAAAGAGATGAGGTACTTGCATGATTCACAAGACGCACACAGGATTTAACAGGGATAACACATCTACAAAGTAGAGCACTCACAGGGTCGTAGGTCAATTCAGTAAGAAGCTCATCGAAGCTTCGTAGGGAAGTGTGCAAATTGGGAGGTTTCTAAGTGGTGTTGCATGATTGTTGTAATGAGATGATCTCCACATGGGATAGCGAATCAGGAAGTGATAGTCCATTGATTAGTGAATGAATGACAGGTGTGGCAGGAGGAAGAGGAAGTCTGTGGTCCAATCCCAATGTCCCCCCTAAGGCCTAAACCCTCACAGACTTAACTGACGTCAGAGAGAGAGAGAGAGAGAGAGAGCGAGAGAGAGAGAGAGAGAGAGAGAGAGAGACCTATACCCTGAATTTCTTTCCATGAGGATATTTCTTTATTTCCTCTCCTTACTGCCTCTGTTGTCGAGACCTAAAATACCAGAAAGGACTTCTAAGATTCTGTCACAAACTGATGCAAGAACTTTCCAACTGAACCAGATGAAAACACAAAGCAGCTCATTGGTTCAGCTGTTTGTATTGGAGACAGTTCAAGTTTCTGCTAGCAGCTGATCTCAGAGTAGTAGACTAACAACATCTAACATGTATCTTGTCTTGTGTGTTTCCAGGCTGTCAGGCTGTCTGGTCTCAGAGGAAGGCTGTGCTTCTCTGGCCTCAGCTCTGAGCTCCAACCCCTCCCATCTGAGAGAGCTGGACCTGAGCTACAATCACCCAGGAGACTCAGGAGTGAAGCTGCTCTCTGCTGGACTGGAGGATCCACACTGGAGACTGGAGACTCTCAGGTATGGAGAGGCTTGCTGCCAGGCAGAGGCAATGTCTTCTAGAGGGGTGGAGTTGGCAGCCATGATGTTCTCAGTCAGACTGTGAAGCTGGGTCATGTTGTTTCATGGTGGATATCAGTGATGTTGTATGGAACATCATTCATAGGGAAGGTTATTAAATGTCCATGTTTCATTATCAAAGAGAATATGCTGGTCTGACTTTGTTTCTCCCCCCAGAGTCGACCATGGTGGAGTGAGGTGGTTGAAATCAGGACTGAGGAAGTGTAAGTGTGTGTTTAGTTTCATTCCTGAACATTCAACTATTGAGATGGAAAGCCCATCAACACAGCAGAATATTGGTTTATTGGTTTATCAGGATCCCCATTAGCTGTTACAAATGGTAACAGCTGTTCTTCCTGGGGTCCACATAGAACAGTATACAAACACACACACACAAAGCAAACTACATAGTAAAGGTAACAGAAAAAATATATATAAAGATAAAAATAACGACATTAATAAAGAAAATAAAACAATTAACACTGGTACTGACTGAACATCACATTTACATAGCGCCTCTCCATATAAAGGTGCTTCCCCTCCACCATTCACCAAGGGAAGAGGGCGGGACAGGAAGTGGGAGGGGGCAGAAAGAGCGAGAGATTCCTGAATAGATCTATATGTTGGATATATTTGATTTGATGTGACTTCCATTCATTCAGATCCTACTGAGAATGAAGATGGTGGCTAATATGAGTCATCATGAAAGTGTTCAAACTGTCAATAAATCAATACTAATGAACAGAACAGATCTCAGATCAGAAACTGATGCTGTATTGTGTCTTGTTCTCCCATCAGATGTCTGTGAACTCACACTGGACCCAAACACAGCACACAGAAACCTCTCTCTGTCTGAGGACAACAGGAAGGTGAAAGTGGAAGAGAAGCAGCGATATCCTGATCACCCAGAGAGATTTGACCACTGGTCCCAGGTGTTGTGTAGAAATGGTCTGACTGGGAGATGTTACTGGGAGGTGGAGAGGAAAGGAAAGGTTGATATAGGAATGACATACAGAGGAATCAGGAGGAGAGGAAAAGGTGATGACTGTAGGATTGGAGGGAATGACAAGTCCTGGAGTCTGGAGTGCTATGATGATAGATACTATGTCAGGCACAATAACAGATTAACACTCATACGTATCCCCTCCTCCTCCTCCTCCTCCTCCTCCTCCTCCTCCTCCTCCTCCTCCTCCTCCTCCTCTGACAGAGTAGGAGTGTATCTGGACTGGCCTGCTGGCACTCTGTCCTTCTACAGAGTCTCCTCTGACTCACTGATCCACCTCCACACCTTCACCACCACATTCACTGAACCCCTCTACCCTGGGTTTGGGTTTAGGTCCTCTGGTACCTCAGCATCTCTGTGTCAGATAGAGGAGGGAGAGTCGCCTCCTGTGTAGAGAAACACTCACACTGCTGAACAAAGACAGCTGCTGAAATGATAGTTCACTCTGTACAGGATAACACACACACACACACACACACACCCCTACATCTCAAAGTGACAATATTAATGTTTGTATGTTCATAAAGGTTGATCCTCATCTCACTGTAAATAGAGTGTATTCTATGTGTAGGGAGACTGAACAGGGTTTTAACATCACACATGTACAAGAACATGAACATTTGATTTGGAAAATGAAATGAATGAATATTAAACCAGAGAGAAGTTATTATTGTTAATCTGAGAGTCTGTTGATGATGATTTAAAACATCTTTCTTTTGGACCTTTGTTTTATTTGGTGTTTTATTAATCTCAGTACTAAACATTTATCTTGTTGTCCTCAGTTGTTTCCAAGAATTAAACTTTAAATTGTTTTAAGTTGAATTATTATTGCCTTTAAATAAACCAATATATTGTTGTGTTGTTTTATAATGTGTCAGTCATGACTTCACTTCATTAAAGAACATTTAATCTATGACATAATTGATTTACATTCCCTAAATTGGTTGATGAATTATTGAACAACAACCATCAAATTCCCTTTAAGCGGGTGAAGAGTCGTCTTCCACCTTCCATCATCAATACAGAAACTTCCTGTTGACTGTGGACGTGAAGCGTTTCATTACCTGTAAAACAAAGAGCGATCACATGAGATGTGAAAGTGTATGTAGGTGAACCAGAACCAGTTTCACCTTCAAGTTTCCAGCTCAGTATCATGTGTGAAAGTTCTGCTTTGACCCAAGAGGATTTAAAGTTCCCTAGAAAACAATGAGGCCTTTTGGATCTTTCATTTGAAACGTTTTGACTCAAATGGAACGAATGAGGAATTACATTCTTAAGATTTCCTTGTTGCCGCTCCTGAACCTCTCTCTCTCTCTCTCTCTATCTTTGTCTCTCTCTCTCTCTCTCTCTCTCTCTCTCTCTCTCTCTCTCTCTCTCTGTCCCTATAACTATCTGCTGATCTGCAAGGAGTGTGTGTGTGTGTATGTGTGTGTATGTGTGTGTGTGTGTGTGTGTCTACCCTTGACAACATGTCAACTTTTTTATCAATCACAGCTTTTGCTCTTCACCAGTCACATTTCAGATGATAACATTTGAACGCCTCGCTTTGCCTGGTCTCAAAGTTTGTCCCTGCTGGCCACCGTACACTCTCTCCAATCAAATCACATCACATTTATCTGTACAACCTTAATCACCGTTACAGTCTCTAAGGCTTCACAGTCCAACATGTGAAATAATAAATGATTAGTACACGACATCCCCCAGTCTTAGACCCTCACAGAGGACAAGGAAAAACTCCCACAAAACCTCACAGGGAAAATTGGGAGAAACCTTGGGAGGGGCTACTCAGAGAGGGAGGGGCTACTCAGAGAGGGAGGGGCTACTCAGAGAGGGAGGGGCTACTCAGAGAGGGATCCCCCTACCAGGACGGTTGGGTTACTGGTAACTACTAGTCACCAGCAGTAACTTTAACCAGTACACCAGCTTCACAGAGCTAGCTATTTCGTGTCTGTAACCCACTGGGAGGCTTTGTAATTAAACTATAGATTGTGAAAGTAAAAGACTAAATAACTACACAACATTTATAGCCTAGCCGATATTATAGTAAGCCTGATCACTTACCAATAGAGGACGAGCCCTGAATCATGGAAATAACTTCATTTATCTGGTAGTATTTCTTTCTTCTTGAAGCAGCCGCCATCTTGAAAGCTTGTAAAATGTTTGGCTAAGTCACTTACTCCAGAAGTAATTTGGCTTAAGTCACACTCTTGACATAGGCCATCATACTACCGGGTTAGGAACAGCTGATCTTTTCAATTAAGAATGTTGGCAATTTTACCAGAGGTGGCCAGCATCATGAAGAGATTATTTAAGCAAAAATAATTTTCCTCAAAAACTGACGTAGGCCATTATTTTAAGAGGGTGACGATATGAAACTTCATTTTGGTGGGACATCCAGATCTGATGGGGCATCACAGCAACGGCAACACTAGGGGACCACGCAGACGCCAACTCTGCCCTGATAGGAGAACGCAAACGCCAATCAGTCAGCATCGTCCTAGGAGGCGGGACCAACCAGACCCAACTCTGCCGGGCTGCAGTCTGGAACAGATAGGAGACACACCCACACACACACACACACACACACACTCTCACTCACACACACACACATGACCAGCATCAGTGGACAGCAGCAGGTAGACCAGGAGAATATGACATGTAGACAGGATGCTAGTATCCATCAGGACCCTGAGCTAGGATGAGCTAACTGGTCTAGCCTTACTCTGAGACGAGACTGAGCCACTCCCTCAAGGCTGGTCACATGACAGAGAGAATAAATGGGTTTTTATCCTTGACTTAAAGACTTGATAGAGCCTGCCTCTCTGACTGAGGCAGCAGACTGTTCCAGAGATCGGGAGCCCGGTAAGAAAAGGCTCTGGTACCTGCAGGTTTCTTTCTGACTGCTGGGATAGACAGGTAGCCAGCGTCCTGAGATCTGAGGGGGCGTGGCGGTTTATAAGGTTTAATCAGATCAGATAAATAGGACGGTGCCATCCATGTAATGATTTATATGTAAGTAAAAGCACCTTAAAGTCACACCTGGCCTGAATTGGTATCCAGTGTAATGAGGACAGGATGGGAGTTAGATGGTTGAATTTCCTGGTTTTGGTCAGGATTCTGGCAGCAGCATTCTGGACCAGTTGTAGTTTTTTAGTTCTCCCAGTAGGTAAGACAGAAAAAAGGACATTGCAATAATCGATTCTGGATGATACAAAGGCATGTACTAACATTTCTGCGTCTGCCTCTGTTAGCACGGGTCGAATTTTGGCAATATTACGAAGATGATGAAACGCTGTTGTAGTGATCTCCTTAATGTGCAACTGGAATGAGAGGGCTAGGGTCGAGTTTTACCCCAAGGTTTTTAACGTATGGGCTCTGGGAGATTACACAACTATCAAAGTTGAGAGTCGTATTCTCAAATAAGTGTCTATGTCTCGCTGGTCCCACAATCAGCATCTCAGTTTTGCTGCCATTAAGAAGTAGGAAGTTTAGGGACATCCAATATTTGACCTCTGATAGGCAGGCCTCTAGTTTTTGGAATTGGGTGTCATCGGTTGGTTTGACTGGTATCCAATCAAAGCAAAGCAATGGCTCTGCGTCAAGCTCAGGCTCCTGATTGGCTAGTGGTAGCGTCTTTTCCTCTGGTTTCTCCTCCGTCTGGATGGAAAGTTTTAAAGGAACACACATGAACAGCGTTACCAGCAGGCAGGGGGGCGATGGCCGGTAATGATCCCTGGAGAAGAGAATCGCTTCTGAACTGACCTGTGTGGTTCAATAAAGGTGAAGTCAATAAATCAATACCATGTCCTCTACTCACACACACACCACCTGAACACCTCCGGGTAATTCACCTGAACATTTAAGATTGAAGCCCCTGAACTGCACAGAAGGAAACATTTACCGAGGTTAGGTCCGACTGTCATTGAAGCTCTTTTGTCCCGTTGCCAGTAAACGCATCATCAACCTGGACCAGCCTGTTGGGATCAGGGTCATCTGTGGACACACACACACACACACACACACACACACACACACACACACACACACACAGACATACACACACACACACACACACACACACACACACACACACTAATTGGTTTAGTGGGCATCGTTTGTGTTACAGTGTAAATATATTCTCTGGATGTTGATTATTTTGTACTGTACAGAATTACCAGAGCTGTGGCTCCTCCTAGTGGTCGGTTCATGTAAGTACTAGCTGACTGTGAAACATGTTGCACTACATTGTACTGGTGTACTACCAAGTGTTGTTAAATGTTATACTGGTATGTGTATTGGGGTTTTTGTACATTGTGAACCTAAAATAATAACTTTTAACAAGGTCCTCCGACTCAGACGTTTTACAATACAATACAATATACTTTATTGTGCCCGTGGGGAAATTTGTCTTGGACTCAAGTGTTTACACATATATACACACATAATAAAAACAAACAACATATAACAAAGCAGCACATACTGTAGTAAAACAACACCAATTCCACATATTGCACATATCAACCAGTGATTAGAACACCATGAAGCTCAACCCCTACATCCTACCCCTACATAACACTTTAACATTTTAATTGAGATAGGCACAAATGGGTTTTTAAAACGGTTGAGTTTGCATCTGGGTACTCGATATCCTCTGCCCGAGGGTAAGAGCTCATACTCAGCGTGGAGAATATGAGATGGGTCAGACAGTATTCTCTGTGCTTGCTTAGAACCAGACTGCTCATATATGGACTGGAGGGACTGGTGGTCCTTCCTCCCCATAACCTTCATGGCAGTCTGTACCAGACGAGCAAGCTTAGATTTCAACTTTACATTGAGATTGCCATACCATGCTGACATCCCATACCTAACTGTGCTCTCTAAAACAGCCTGGTAAAATAAAAACATCATCCTCTGGTCCACCCCATGCACCCTGAGCCTCTGCTGTAAACGAGAACACAAACTTTCAACATGGGCATTCCAGCTAAAGGTATTATCGAAGTGAACACCAAGGTATTTGTAGGAGCAGACCTGATTGATTGGTTCATCATGTATGACCACTGGACTGTATACGATCCCCCACTGACCTGGGGTCCAGAACCATCTCCTCAGTTTTTCTCACATTTAAAATGAGGTGGTTGGCATCGCACTACTGCACAAACCTCTATTTCATCCAAATAGGCTGAAGGACTTGTGGCTGAGGATAGCAGTGTCATCTGAAAATGTTAAAATGTGGTTCCTAGGGTGGCTGTTTCTACATTCATTTGTGTATAATGTAAAAAGGAGTGGTGAGCTGACGCAGCCCTGTGGGACACCTGTGCTGATTGATCTGGATTCTGAAAGGGTATTGTTAACTCTGACATGCTGGATTCGATTGGTCAAAAAGGAAAAATACCACTTAATTATAAAAGGGTTGACACTCAGTTGTTTCAGTTTGGCGATCAGCAAATGAGGCAGAAGCGTATTAAAAGCAGAGCTAAAATCAACCAATAACAGGCGTGCATAGGCCTTGGGGTCTTCCAGGTGCTTGGTAGCCAAATGGGTGATATTAACGGCATCATCCCTGCCCCGCCCCTGCCTGTAAGCAAAATGGATCTAGTACAGAATTTACCTCTCCTTTGAGTACAGACACCATGTACTTTTCAAAGCATTTCATTACAATGGAAGTCTATAGTCATTATTTTCAGTTGGACAAGGTTTCTTTGGAACTGGAATAATTCTGGATTGTTTCCAGAGGGCAGGGACAGTATGAGTCCACAGACCGCTGGAGAACAGGGCACCAAGCTGGAGTGAGCTCTTCTGCACAGGTCTTTAAGAGCAGAGCAGAGATGCCATCTGGGCCTGTGGATGTCTTTGTGCATGTCTGTCTAAAAAGTGACTGAATCTTGTATGGGTCAACTACCAACCTGGAGCTCGGATCAGTAGTGGAAACGTTCTCCAGCACATGATTACATTCCAAAGAAAAGTCCTGCATTTCAAACCTAAGATACAAATCATTCAGTTCATTGGCTTTTTGCAGGTCATCATTAGTGATGAGGTGCTTCCTGTTTGTGTCCATGTTGGTTATAACTTTCAGAGTCCATAGAAATAACATTCTGCTCTATGATTCCCCTGCATGTGTTGCTTCCTTGCATCCCTCAGCAGTTGGTTAAGTTCCTTCAGCACCACTTTCAAACCTGCTCTGTCTTGATTTCTAAAGGCAGTTTTGTTCCTTTACCTTCTTAGTTATATACGGCTTATTGTTGGGATACACTGTAATGTCCTTTTTAGTAACCACACTATCCACACAAAATTGAATGTAGCCTGATATTGTTTCGGTGGCTTCATCAATTTCCAAGTCATGAAAGAGGTCCCAGTTCGTGCAAAGGAAAGATCCCGAGTGTCTCCATGCTGTCTCTCGACCATACAGTCACTGTCTTGGTCTGAGGTGTGCTGCTCGTACACACCGTCTTGTAGGGTGGAATTAGGTGGACTGTGTTACGGTCGGAATTTGATAAAGGAGGCTTTGGTTTAGCAGAGTAAGCATTTTTGATGTTTCCATAACATTTGTCTAAAACTTTGTTGTCTCGCGTGTCACACTTAACATATTGTTCAAACCCAGGGAGGGACAGTTCTAGTTCACAGTGATTCAAATCTCCTCAGATAAAGGTCGGGGCTCCGGGTGTCCGTTGCAGTTGCTGGTGAACACAGTCTGTTGCTGCACTTCCACTAGGAGGAACATACAGCGCACAGATGATCATGTTCCTGACCTCCCTTGGAAGATGACAAGGTCTCAGGGACAGGCCCAGCAGTTCAACATCAGTGTTGCATTCAGTCTCTCTCACGGTGTCGTTTCTGCACCAGCTGTCACTGACAGACAGACAGATGCCGCCCCAGTTCTATCCGCCCGGACGAGAGAGAAACCCTCCAGCTCGATGAGAGTCTGGAATGTCCCTATGGAGCCTCTGGAAACACCATCATGCTCGATTCCCGGGACTCAAAACACACCTTGGCATTGGTGCAGAGTTCATCCAATTTGCTTTGCATAGCATCATTTCAATCATCTGTTGCCTTCTCCCCCCTCTCCTGCCTCTCCTCCGTTGCTGTTTGTTCCGTACCGGCTGTACTCTCACAGCCTCGCGCAGCTCCGCAGGTGGAGTAGTTCCCGTAGGGCGGAGGGACAGCAGAGCGCCTCTGGTGGAAGAGAGCGGCAGATCACCTTCCACGTGTGGAAATGTTTGGCATGTTGTTAACAATTCCCAAATAATCAGCGCCAGGGGTAGTCCTTGTCCAAAAGTCGCCATGGTGTTCTTAATCCAACACACTTGTTGCAGTCACACACGCAGACTAAAAAAGACCAATATAGACTCATAAAAACAATAAAAAGAAAAGTAGCAGCACATGAGTCCGGGTCGCAAGCAGAGCAGCGCCACCGGAACCACAGTTTTCATCCATTCATCCATTATATCACTGAGTTTTAATTCATTTTTAGGCACATTTAGTATTTAGTATTGAGTATGTACTCTGGTTCACCCACACATCAGAATAATGACCGTTGGGTGCCTAAAATACATAAACACCAGGAGAGATCACCCCCCAACACTGACAGTAAAAGACGTTTCAATAATTCCAGCCCACTCTAAAACATTGGGGTCCAATCCCAGGTCCAATCCCAACGTCCCCCTAAAGCCTAAACCCTGAACCCTCACAGATTTAACTGACGTCACCTGGTATTTTTATGTACGATTGTGGGTTTGGGACTTTTTATTTTCCGTTTTTTACTTTGTTCACGACCAAGACACTTCAGGGACCGACTGCCTGATCTGAACGTCTTCCAGGCTCTTGTCTTACAGAGTGGACGAGAGGTGATCAATAATCAATTGACTCGTTTTGTCAAAACAGCATCATCAAGCAAAAAGTTAAATAAATGGTTGATGAATAAACATTTGTCCTTACATTTGTTTACCGTTAATTTAAACGCTTCCGGGCTTCCTCTGGTAACCTCGTATTCAACGTTACAACGCCCCCCCCCCCCCCCTCAAACCCCCTCCGCTCTCACCCTCA